>JARDUL010050383.1:0-12308 GCA_030265205.1 Dirona pellucida | reverse complement strand
GAAGGAACAGTCAGTATTGGGGGCAGGTCAATCACTAATTTGCGTTTTGCCGATGACATAGATGGCCTAGCAGGCACAAAATCGGAACTGGCTGACTTGGTGGAATGCCTCGACAAGACCTCAACAAAATATGGCATGCAGATCAGCGCAGAAAAAAACAAACTGATGACCAACAACACCAATGGCATGAGCAGCAACATCAAGGTCGGTGGCGAGGAACTTGAAAATGATCAACGCTTCAAATATCTGGGCGCCATCATAACCGATGAGGGTTCACTGCCTGAAATACGCTCCAGGGTAGCCCAGACTACAGCGGCGTTTGCAAAGCTCAAGACCATCTGGAAGGACAATAACATAGCCCTCAACTCAAAAATAAGACTGCTACGATCCCTTGTCCTGCCCATATTTCAATATGCATGCGAATCATGGACATTAACGGCAGAGATAGACAGGAAGATCCAAACAACAGAGATGAGATGTTTCCGAAGACTCCTTGGTATTTCATATAGAGACCACATCACAAACGAGGAAGTGCGAAGCAGAATCCGTCGTGCCATCGGACCCTATGAAGCACTCTTGACCACAGTAAAGCAACGCAAACTGAGGTGGTATGGACACGTCACAAGATCTTCAGGACTTGCAAAAACGTTCCTCCATGGCACGGTGCAGGGAGGTAGAAGGAGAGGCAGGCAAAGAAAAAGATGGGAGGACAACATCCGGGAGTGGACGGGCCTTCGGTTGAGCGAGGCTGGCCATGTGGCGCCCCTATGGTCCAACGGACTAAGGGATATAGATAGATAGATAGATAGATAGATAGATAGATAGATAGATAGATAGATAGATAGATAGATGTTATGGATTTCTACTTTTTTTTGGTCTTTTTATGGTTTTGTATAACATTTTGGTTTTGGTTGTATCTTTTTTTATATTTACAACACATTGAGGGAGTTATTAGCGTTGTAAAATTCGGTTTCATTACAAAAATATCGTGCATTTTGACGAATCATGCATTTTGGCAGCGTGTAATTTGGCGGAGACTACTGTACATTACGTAAATAAATGCAGTCCTGTTGAAGTCAGTTGTGTAGTAAGAGACATAGAGGGAATGCATTATTGGCTTTCTAAACAGAAAACAAAACAAGTTTGCTATAATTTACGTAATATATAGTTAATAGGGGTAGTCGCCATAATGCACGATATAAGGCATCGATATATTATAATCGGTGTATACAACTGATCATATTTGAAAACAATAATTGCTGGAAAAAAAAAAATTAGCTTGAGAATATCTAAACAAATTGAGAATCAAGAAAATAATAGGCAACTGCTTTAAAACACAAATACGTATAGACTAGATATATCCAAATCCAAATGCTATCTAATGAAATAAAGGCAGAGAACTCTCTTGCGAAAGCCGCGTGAAAGTGAAAAGCAAAAATCCAAATGTGCTTCAGTGCTTGAGAATTGTGAGAACTAAGTTTTCCAAATTTGGCATAAACAAAAGGTGGTTTGGTCCAAAAGATCAATTTGTTGAATGGTTACTGAATGTTTTGTCTGCATCATATTTGAATGGGTCTAAAATTCAATAGCTTCAACTCTCAATTCTTAACTTAAATTGTTGATCTTTTTTCCTTCTTAAATTTTGAGAGACATACCCCCCCCCCCCTCCCCCACCCCTTTACTAACTAAATACCTATCTTTATTTTGGCTTCTTATTGGCTTTAACGCCTGGCAACATTACAGTTTTACTTTCTCTTTGTGCACGTGTGTCGCCGCGTCGCGTTATTGTTTATGTGGATTGGATCAACGACAACGTGTTCGTAATACTAAATTATATAGACCATACCCGTTTATAAAGATATTGCTCGTTCCTAGTGTTCCATATTCAAGATGGGAAAGAGGAAGTCCGATGCTGCTGATACATCTGAAGTTCTTGATGATAGCGTTGTTGAAGAAGGCAAATTGAGTTGGGAAGACAAAATCAGATTTTTAAGTCCAATTTCAAGTCCTTTAGCATCAAAGAAACTGACAAAGAAAATCCACAAAACCATAAAGAAAGGTGAGTAGTTTTTGCCGTCTACACGTTTTGTGGATCGAGAGTTTGGTAAGTTTGGGCTGGGGGCGGCAATAGTCTACGAGGACTAGACTAGACTGCTACTGTGTAGACTAGTAGTAGTAGTACTACTAGTACTACTAGGTTCTAGTACTAGAACTAGAACTAGACTAGAACTAGAACTAGAAGAAGAGAAGTAGTAGAAGAAGAGTACTAACTACTACTACTGGCTACTACTACTACTACTACTACTAGTCTAGTAACTAGTACTAACTAGTAGTAGTAGTAAGTAAGTAGTGTTTAACTGACTGGACTGGACTAGCCTAGTACTACTACTACTACTACTACACTACACTACTACTACTACACTACACACACTACTTACTAGTACTACGGCTACGACGGTGTCTACACTACTACTAGTACTACTACTAGGGTCTACTACTACTATTATTACTATTAGAGTTAGAAGGGTAGAAGTACTAGAAGAGTCAGGGAAATTGGCCACATTTTGGTTGTCGGGGAAATTGGCCGTCTAAAAAAAACCATATGATATATTGTTGTAATTCAATTGTAATGGAACACACTGACACTGACAGTGACAGTGACTTTCCGATTAGTCCAAGATTTTGTGTTTTTTTTGTATGCTTTGGCTTTACTTTAGCTTTTAACCAATCGGAATCGGATGGTAGACAAAAGTAGATACGGGCCATTTTGACAACTCAGACAACTGTCAATGTCAATCTGAATTTGAATCACACATTGTTCACGTTCGCCATCATCTGCCAAATGTTGCCAGCCGTTTGTTGTCACGTACATCAATCAATATTGCGTTGCACTCCTTCACTTAAATCAGAATCAGACCCCGATTGTTTTAATCTCCAGATTATCTTATTACCTTTACATTTCGTGTTCAATTATTATCATAAATAAGCATTTCCATTTAAATTGTATTGAATTTTTTCCTACACCATCCTTTCGGGGAAATTGGCTGCCTACTTTTCAATACTTTATACAACTTGTTTGATTTGTTAATTTGAAATTGTTTATACACTACCTTTTTTACATTTTTTCTACACCATGCCAAAAACATCTGAAGTCTAAAGGTATTTACGGGAGTAAACATACACAGATGAGGACATTGTGAAGGCCATGGATGCGGTGCAGCACCATGGTGCTATAATTGCTTCTACTTCTGCTGCCCGCCAGCACAATATCCCTCCCAAGGCCAAGAGTGGGAAATTATAAATTGACGGTCCGTCCTAGGGAAAAAGGATGACTGTATCAACAAAAGAACAAACAAACAAAAAGAAAACAAAAAAATCTAAAAACAAAATATAACAACAGATAAACTAATAGATAATAATGAGACAAAACCCATCATTTTCAAGCAGCCAATTTTCCGGAAGGGCCAGCCAATTTCCCCGATCGATATTACCTTACTAAAATATTCGCTATAAATAAATGTGAAACCAAAATGAGTTAGCTCCAGTTTCTAATCAACCCCAAAAGGATAGAGATTGGCCAGGTTTTACTTTGATTGGTATTTTACTGCTGGTAACTGTCATACAGCCAATTGACCGACGCATGTCAAAAGTCTGCCAATTTCCATGATTCTACTCTACTAGTAGTACTAGAACTACCCTACCCTAATACTATTATTACTATTACTAATTTAGTATTAGTTATTAGTCTACACCTAGCTCTACTAAAATTATAAGACTAAAGACCAGAGGTAGAGAAGGCTAAGACTTAGAAGCCGCAAAGGCTAACTAATATAGTAAGACAAATGTGGATTGTTGCTAAAAATAAAAATAAAAAGACTTGGACAATCTACTAATCTAGATAGACTAGACAGTATTACAGTATGAGTATGTGATATGAGTTAACTTTTAAAGACAGAATGATAGTTAGATTATATAACAAACAGTGCCAGTGAGAGACAACAGAAAATAGAAAAAAAGAATGACGGCGACCAGTGGAATCGAACCCATGCCTGCCACGGAAACACACTGGCACCGCCTCACTACTGTGAACAGAAAAACCAGCCCACTACCTCTGAGCTAATCCGCCACTGAGGTGGTGTTGAGGCAGGTATGGGTTCAAATCCCCTGGTCAACGATAATCTCTTTTCTATTTTCTCTTCTTGTCTCTCACTGGCACTGTTACATTATCCCACTACCATTCTGCCTCTTCATTTACTTTTAAAGTAGGTGTTTTTAAATGCTTATTATACTAATACTTATAGTTGAGTTATCAGGAATATTGGAATAGTAGTTTTTCATCTATAGTATACTCTCAAAACTAGGCTCTATTACTATTACTATTACTATGATGGCAGTTTTAATTTCAATTTATCAGTATCATGTTTTTAGTAAATGTATTGTTTTTAATTGTATTTAAGCGCCCAGAGCGTGCTGAAAATTACATATATATATTCTATAAGAAATGTTAATTATTATTATTAAAATAAGTTTTGGTGCCGTTCTTATAATAATTGATTGGCAGTCTACCACATGGCACATATATCTGCTGTGCCGCACTGATCGGAAAATCTGATATTCCATCAACGAACACAGCAGGACTGCTTTGTATTCATCGCCTGGTTTGTTTCTTCATGGTTGTACAACTTTTATGGCAAGGATCAGCAGTGTTGTACCTAGTAAAAGATTGTATGCCATCAAAAATGTCTAAATGTGTCCATAGCTTGTTCTTTTATTGGCACGACTGGTGCAGGTACAAGTGGATGGAAATGCTCAATTTATGTTATGTTCAACAGAATAGTAATGCTGATGCCCTACAGATCAATACACAGTATTAATTTGCAGTAAATCACCATTGTACATTATTGATTAAACTTTTAAGTGCTTTGATTTGATGTGTTAATTATTGAAAAACCACCCTCTGAAGGTGTCACAGGCCTGTCCAATGACATTACCTATCGACTAATCACCTCACACCACATCAGTAATTAGGAGGGGGTGTTCTAACACTGATCACCAGACCACTTAATTGCAATGTTATTTTAGTAGACCTATGCCAATACAGAGATCACCCACCACAGGTAGACAGCTGATTCACTGTTGTAGAATGGTGCCAAAGTTATTGATTGTTTATATGTAACATGCTCAATTTATACTGGAAATCATTTTAATTCCATTTTTATATTTACAGCATCTAATCTTAAGTCAATTCGAAAAGGAATCAAAGATGTGCAGAAGAGTCTTCGTAAAGGGGAAAAAGGGTATGTGTTTGAAAGCTTGCTCACTCTCCTCTCCCCTTCTTTCTCCCTCTGCTCTGACCTGCCCCCATCAAGTTAAGATAATTTAGCTTCTTTTTTTTTCATTATTATTATTATTTAACTAACCCAGTGTAAATTGAGATTCTGGACCATCATTTTAAAGGCTTAAAAAGGCTTCTTGTCATGTATTTTGGGCGTTTGTCCTTTTATTTTGTTTCTTTGAGATAGATAGAGTGGTTTGTCTTTGTTGTTTTGGATCGAGCATAGGTGTAGGGAGAACCTTTTTTTTTTGCCGTTTTCACCTGTGTATATCTTGGGGCATTTAAGTTAAGTAAGTCCTGTTATATCCAAAATTATTGCAAACATACTTGCCATGCGCAGTCACTGTCTAGCCAGTGGATACAACATTGCATGCTAATCCAAACCCCCCCCCCCCCCCCCCTTCCCTATATTGCTCCAATTAGACTCATGGCCTTGGTGTTACAGTACAGCACTGAGATTTATATAATGCCAATCATGTTTGCGAATGGGGTGTGTGTAGTGCATGTGTATGTGCATTGAGCTAAGGCGGATTGCAACTTAACAATTTTGAAATTGCTGTTACAGTCGAGTTAGTGCTAATTGAGTTCTTAACAACGGATGTAAAACAGGGATTTGATTTGTCGCTGATATATCCAAGTTCCTGTCACAACCGAGGCGAGGCGATTATAAATGGACTCGGCAGTATAAACCACCTACCTGCGCATCAACATTACTATCATACTGAGAGAGTTATTGATAAATAGAAAAGTTCAATTAAGATGAGGACCCAACAAAAATTACGCAATTTTTAAATTTTAAATTTTTGCACTCTGGATTTATACAATGTTTGAGTAAAAGTAGGGGGGTTTTCCACAATTTCATGCTTATTCATATTTATTAGCATTGAATCAATATCAAAAGGGACTGAAACAATCAGTCGAGGAGGCAGACAAAATTTATGTCTTATTGTTCCGATTTCAACCTCCTCATTTTTCCCTCTACTCTATAGATACACTATGTGCTTCTTAAAACATAATTTTATACAGGGCACCAACGTCTAATGCAGAGATGTTGACCAATTATTAAGACTAACATAGCTTAAAAATAAAACACCCCCTCCTCCTTGTATTTGTGTTGAGAAAATTGTTTCACATTTGGCGGGTTCCATTTTTTCTGCATTACCCTGTATTATGTAAATGTTTTAAGGGCATGTTTACGCTTGTGTTGAATAAACACATCAATCATGGCTAAAAAAGAGAATATAATGAAAGGTTCTTATGTGACATATTTCTCTTTATGGACATAATATCATTCTAATAATACTGAAACGGAGGGAAAATGGGAATAATACTGATGATCAACTTTTTTCTTTACCAGGATGTTTAGAGGGGAGACGTTCATTTTTTATTTCAAAATTAGACTCATATTGTTACTATTTTGTTTACAGGATTGTCATTTTGGCAGGGGACGTTTCTCCTTTGGATATCATTTCACATATTCCAGTCTTGTGTGAGGATTTAGGACTGCAATATTGTTATGTTCCTTCCAAAAAGGTATTTATTAAACAATTTCCAAGTTATGAAAATTATATTATTATATTTTAAATATATTTACACTTTGATAACAAGTGGAAGTCTGCTACTACTTTCAAACCCCATCTGAGGCACTGAATCGTCAAATCTAATACTAATAACAATCCTTGCTCTTTGGAAGCTGGAATTTCAGTTCCAGGTTCATTGAATTAGGTGGAAATTGGGTCTGCTGAGGTCAGTGCATTAAGAATCCTTGTCAATCACAAAGAATAGGCCTCTTGTGGCACCCCAAAGAGTTAGTGCCTTGTGTGTTGCTGCTGCCCTTGCAAAATTGCAAGTTAAATTTTCCCTAACCTCTTATGATTTATATTATATTCCGTTTTAAATTATTAAGTAATCAAAAGGACGATGAAGGGGTTTTATTTGTTTTTTTCACAGACAATATGAAGTCATTTTGAATTTTTAAAATTGTTGTTATTTCATTAATGTTCAGACTACGTGAAGTAGAATACAGCACTTCAATTATGCACTACATTTTATATAATGAAGGTATTATTATTTATTATTGTTAGTATTATTATTATTATTTTGCCCAGGTGGCACTCAGCTCTCAGTTGTCCTATAACTGAATAGTAACACTAGGGTAACCGCAAAGTGTATACATGTAAAATGTATGGACCTCATGGTACATTGTTGTCCAATTTACTGGTTAAGGTATTTGGATGCAGTGGGCTCATCACCTGCTCATCTTTAATTCCTGATGAAGTCTTTCTAGCCATGTGTTCGGTGATGAGTGGTGTAAGTCCTCATTGACATTTGGATTTACTTCCCTTTGTCATGTGCACCCTTCAGAGCTTGACATATGGCTGGCCCCTACATTGCTTATTATTATTTCTCCTTCTCCAGGATTTAGGAGAAAGTATGGGAAGCAAGAGACATGCCTGCATGGTCCTGATAAAGGAACATAATGACATCACAGATGAATACAGTGAATGCTGGACCAAAATCAAAGAACTTCCTCAAGCATATTGATGAACAGTTCATCATACATTAAGGACAATTTAGCCCTTTCATAAGATTATCATTTAATGTGTTGTAACTTGTACATATGTAGGAACATGTCATACTAAAAAAAATTCAATGAGAAATAAACGATTAAAATTATGCTTGATTATTCAATTTATGTGTTGGAGCATTTTTAAAGGAATAAATAAAATGTCTAAGTTAAAAGGATTTCGTCGGTATGCGGTTCTAACCGTGCAAGTGTCTTGAGCCAAAACCGCATTTTGAAAAATCTTGTGGTTAGCTTTAGATACTGACAATATTTCTGAGCATGCTTTACTTTACGATAAATTTAGTCCACCTCATTTATAGTGCAATTGGCATTCAGTCATCTTGAATCAAGCAAGGCTTCATCAACAAGCGGATCATGAATGATGTGGTTAAAAAAAATAATTAAGAAACACCTTTCATTGATCTAGATCCAAACAAGCAGCCTCTGGAATGCCAAAACCCAAATTCTGAATTGCATCTATTAACCCTTGTTGCAGTATAATTTCATAGTTTTGGTTTTTAAAGGGAAGAAAATATAAAAACCATATCTAGTCCTGTGGTTATGGTGTTTTCGGAAAGGAAATTTCTGCATTTAGTCTATATAAATAAATAAATTCCCTTAATTATTCATTCCAAGGGGAAATTTGTTGTTAGGGCCTATTTCGATGGTGGACCAGAATAACCCAGTCGTTCAGTGCTTCCACCAGGATTCGAACCCTCTTCTTCTTTCGTTAAGATGCAAAAGGCATGTCTGCCCATTCTTGCAAATATGTTCCATACAGAAATACACATTATAATTGAAGAGTGCTTTTCCAAAACTGGCTAAGTCATTATTTTCTATTTTTCAGAAATTTTGAAAAACTTCTCATTTAATACTATCACTGCTGGTCTGCATTCATACTTTAGATTTAGTACCGATTTACTGAATTTTTGGGTACCAGTCTATATTTAGAAGATAGCCCTGGTATTGCTTGAATGCCAGTATGCCAGGGTAGCATAACAACAAAAAAAGAGTAAAAAACCGACTTAGCGAGTTTTGGAAAAGCACTCTTCAGTTATAGACATCGTACAACACATTTAATTTAATTTGTGCATTTTTAGATGCTTCCAAAGACAAACTGCTGATTATATTATTGGGGAGATTGTTCCCATCTGTGATTGTGCGGGGAAAAAAGCTGTGTTTGTATGTATTTGTCCTTGCATGAGGTATTACGAATTTGCTGCTGTGATATCGTCGTGTAGAATATCTATTTGACTGTGCTGTAAAGTATGGCGGTATTCTGAACGTGTTGATGATGTGGAAATGAGTGAGTCTTGCATGTTTCTAGCAGCTTCCATTGTAGGCAATCCAGAGCCTGTGTCACGCAACCTGGTTCCCTTCATCAGCAGTTGGTGTCTCTTCTCTGCACCTGTTCAATCATGGTTGTGTGCTTTTTGGAGAGTGGGTCCCATACAGCCCCCGCATACTTATGGATGGGTCGGACTAATGCTTTGCACGCCTGGGCTTTCACGTCTTGGACACTGGTGAAGATTGCGTTTTACGAATCCGAGGGATTTGTTGGCCTTTCTGACTGTTTGTCCCATTTTAGGTTGTTTTGGATATTGACGCCTAAATAATGAATGCTATCTACATGTTGAAGGGGCTGATTCAGTATTTCATATTTGTGTTTGGGGTGATGTTTTCTATTACTTAACGGCCATGACATTGCATTTGGAAATTCATGTCATTTTTGTGACCATGTTAATAATGTTATGAGGGAATCTAAATCTTTTTGGAGTGTGTCAGCATCTTTTTTGTCCGAAATTTCTCTAAATAGGAGGCTATCATCCGCAAATAATTTGAGATCTGTTTCTGGTGATAGGTTGTGTCCAATGTCGTTGATGAAAACGAAGAAGCACAGTGGCCCCAGTACCGTCCCTTATGGCACCCCTGACGTGACCTGACAAGCATCGCTTGAATGTCCTTCAAGAATGACTTTCTGCGTTCTGCCACAAAGTCAATGGTTAAACCACGTCAGTAATTGTTGTTCGCTTCCTCTTTCCCATTCATGCATTTCAAGAGACATGTTATTGGTTATATTTCGTATGCCTATTTGCTCGAGTTTTCGAAGGTGGTTGAACCACTGTGCCACTGGCTCCCCCTCGTTAGAAAGTGTTGCAATAGTTTTAGTTTTAAAGGTGTCTGAATAGAATAACAGAATTAGAATATTTGAAATTTACAGATTACCTAATGGATGTCATTAATGAATTAAGAATTTCGTCAATTTCTCTATACTCACCAAATGATATGGGAAAAATTCAGTTTTATCATGAAGATTAATGAAAGAACAATTCAATTTCATATCCAGTATCTAGCATCAACTAAACCACTTTACTTTATGTTTACATAGATCCTTCTGTTATTAAATGTTCTATTCTATGCTCAGTTCCTTTTCTATTTAAACTGATTGAAGCTGAAAGTAATGGGACGGAGAATGCCTAATGTAAAAATGTAATTACACGTATTATCTTCTGATTTATAATCTTATGAAAAGTGAGAACCATAATATTAATATATAGATGTCGCCCTTGGAGATTCAAAATGAATGTGAAGAGCATACTAAATACTATCCTGTAGCTACATTTTCACAAAAGTTCACACAATCATCACAATTAAACAGTAGACTAGTAGTGCCTTAAGCAGTGTGCAGTAACAATTATAAAGAAAACAACTTTTAGTTGTCAGAACCATCTCCGAATGGAAACAGCTTGATGATGATGATATATTCCGCAAATACTGTATGAGTATGACTGACAAAAGTACCGGGACATATGAAAGATCATTCTTTAAAAAGTTAGGGCAGGAACAAAATAAATATGTGAACGGGTTGCTGAATATACCGATCAAAGCATTGACACGGCTTCTCATAGCACTGGAATAAGCAAGCGTCTTTGGACGTACGTCCGATTTATCTAAACGGAAAGATGCCCCAGGAATCAGTGCCCTCAAATTAAATGACTTATATTTATATGGAGGAACTGAAGCGATAGATGCAGTCGAAAATTCCAACATTCTTAACAACTAGTACCCACAGCGTGTACAAGTACAAGTGAAGATCCAGTTTTACCAATTACCAACCTAATCTTAGAGTTAGAGAAAAGTCAAATACCTCATTTTCAAAAATCAACATCACAACCAAGGGCGTATTAAAACAACTTCATGCTCTCGACCCTACCAATACCAAAGTTGCTGGTCCTGACGAAATTAAAAATTAAATCAAGCGATACTTGTCAGGTGTGCCACAAGGTACAGCATTTGGGCCACTGTGCTTCCTCGGACACGACCTATCACTATCGCCAGAAATATATCTTAAATTACTTGCGGGTGATAGCCTCTTATTTAGAGGAATTTCGGAAGAAAAAGACGCCGACACACTCCAAAAATATATAGATTCCCTAATAACAATAACATGGTCACGAAAATGCCGCAGAAGTTTCCATCCGTCGAAATGCAATGTTATGGCGTGAGTAACAAGAAATATCGAACCAAACAACAGAATAACAATAACAATGAAATACTGAACAAACCCCAATATCCATGTAGACAGCGTTCCGTTTTAGGAAAACATTTAAAACGATCTAAAAATGGGTCAAACACGTGAAACATATCGTCAGGAATGTCAACAGTGAACCATAACGTCAAGAAAGCCAACGGTGAACAAATCCCTAGGACTAGGATTCATGAAACGCAATGTCCGCAAAATTAAATAAGCCCAAGCGTGGACGGCATTAGTCCGACCCGTCCTGGTCGAACAGTGGTGCAGAGACGAGCAGCGCGGGAACCAGCGTCCGTATTCACAGCTCCTACGTAAAATAAAATGTTAGTGTTAGTGTTAGCACATTTTGGCACAATCCTATTTGACATAATTTAACATTGAATTATGCTCAAAATATGATGTAGTTATTGTGATTCACCGTATGTACAAATGTGTTATCAGTTAACCTGTGAATACGGCCACAGGATGCATGACACAAGCCCTTGATTGCCTACAATGGACGCCTCTAGAAACACGCAGAAAGTATGCACGACTCACTCATATTCACAAAACCACCACCAGTCACAGCACAACGATCAAAATATTGCCATACTTTACAGTCCAATCAAATAGGGGTAGATAGATCTACAAGTACAAGAAGACAGCATCTAGCAATAACAACAGCAAATTCATAACATCTCACACAAGGACAAACACGTACATACAAACGCAGCTTTTCCCCACGCACAGTCACAGATTGGAACAATCTTCCCAATAACATAATCAGCAGTTTGTCTTTGGATGCATTTAAAAGTGCATTAGATTAAATTTGCTAGGGTTTTCCATATCCCCGAGGTCGTTTTATTGGGGGGGGGGGGGGGGGGGGGGGGGGG
>JARDUL010050272.1:0-12312 GCA_030265205.1 Dirona pellucida | reverse complement strand
TTTGACCCATCTCATTAATATTCAAAATGGCCGCCAGGGGTCACATGACCTTTGACACAAATAATAATAATTTATTATCGTGTAACGATAACTTATGAATAAATGCTGAAATTTTCATGACAATCATTCTAGTAGTTTTGTCGCAATTATTTTTTAAGTCAGAAACCCCACATTTTTTGTACAGTCCCAAAAACTTGCGGTACTGGGGAGATATTTCACTCACCATAGTGCGGTACTTAAAGTGTTAAAGATATCAATGATTTAAGTTGGATCAATTCTGTACAAAACGCTCTGGCCCATAGAACTGCAAATTGTTTCCTAGTTTCAGACAACCGTCAATTGTTAAAACATTTTTTTTTGTTTTTACTTTTTAGAATTATTTCTTTAACTTTGAAGATTTGAAGATTTAATTTGTGTTGAGGTGGATGATAATATAAAATGCTTTGTTATTCTTTTTCTCAAGGGACAAGTTGAGGAAGCTTTAAAAGTAATGCACTTTGACCGCCTTTCAGTTTTTCGACCCGGGTATGTATGATATATAAAAGATATGATCTGTTCAGTGAATCATACCAAGCAAAGCAATCTATTTATATTATATTATTTTAAGGGGCTTTGGGGGGTGGGGGAGGGGAGCATGGACCTGTGAACCATTTGTCTGTATTGCAGAATTTTCTACTTTTTAAGTAAGGAAGAGGGGGGTGGGGACTTTCACTATGCAACAAGCAGAATCTTAAAAAGCATACAGCATTTATTTTTTTAAAGATATGTTGTATCTGAAAAGGACATTAGACTTGGAGGTCCCCTCTGTTGTTATCCTTGTTTAGAGCTGTGCTCGATTCAGATTCAAGGCTTGATCATGGCGGTTCTCTATTCAGACTCGATTAATCGAACCTAGCGTGGGAACTGTTGACGATTCTCGAATCTCAACGGTCTTTGACTTTCTCCCTGAACCTCGAACAGAGCCTGTCTCGAAGGTTTGACGCTCGATCAAAGCCATTTGAAGTTGAACAGCTGCGTCGTCTGTCATTACGTAGACGATTGACGCCTCTTCCTGTGTATCTAAATTTTCTTCTTCTTCTTGTTATTATTGTTATTATTATTAATATTATTATTATTATTATTTTCTATTTTATTTTTAAAAATTTGAATTATGTCCCTTGCCTAAACTTAATAAGGGGCTTCATCACTGACTTTCTCTCTTGTTCATTGTACCCCGGGGCACTCTTTGAATAGACCGTGATACATCTACTTCTATCTCCTTGTGTGTTTGTATAAGATATATTACGTACAGCAAGTCCATACATCAGGCACTGCTAACATAACTTATACTTTATAACTTTTCTGTCCATGTTTTTGCAGCATCCTCCTTGGAGACAGAGAGGAGTCCCGTCCCTTTGAGAAGACAGTCAAGTTTTTGTTCAAGCCGGTGACCTACTTTTTCCCCACGGCCATCACAATACCCTTGGACGTGGTTGCCACGGCGATGGTCAACAATGCCATGACGCCAACAGAGTCCAAGCAAGAGTTGTACGAGAATAAGGCTATCCATTTACTGTCTGGTATTTCAAGAATGTGTAAAGTCAAGAAAAGCCAGTCGGCCCCAGAGAGTCTGAAGAGAAAATAACTGAAATGTAAAAAAAAACCAAAACAATGATGGTTTCTCTTCTTTGTTTCATTAATTTTTGAGTTTCTTCAACAAAGTCTATGGATGCAATAATTTATATCTTTTTAAAAAAAAAGTATTTTTATTTTTTATTCTCATGTCTTCAAACATTTGTGATATTTTGTTGTGGATCTTCATTGTTTTGGTGTTGTTTTTTTTGTTTTGTTTTTTCTTTGTTTTTTTTTGTCGGTGCTGTTATGGAACTACCAAGTAGATGGAAGTCATATTATAAGTATATTAAAAAAAAAGACCTATCACTTACTATTCATGATAATGATACTTGGGAGTTGCTGCGATTGATGCAAGCACGAAATATCAGTTTTGTGTGCCATTTTCTCCCAAGGCCTTTTCATTGAAAGTTTTCATTTTCATTTATGATATGTGACGCCTTGTCAGTCATTAAAGTATTATGAAACATCTCTTACCAATTATAGGTGGCAGTATGTCGATAATTATTTAAGCACAAATTGTAACCATTTGGTTGGCTACTGGAAATGTAAAAAAGCATGCAGTATTTATTATAGTGGATTTGGCTAGACTATGACACTGACAACTGACAGGGACTTCATAAACTTAACTTTATTCTTTCTTTCTTGATCAATTTACCGTTTGTACCTTTCGGTGTAAGGCTTTTTTGTTCTTTGAATCAGAATTTTTTTTTGGCTATGCAGGAGATTACCCCACAGTATCCTAGGCAAATGGTGGGGCTGCCACCTCAAGGCACTTTACCGTGCCCTGTGTCATCTTAGTCTGGATCCTCATTCTAAGCCTGCCTAATATGGTTGAACCTGTTTAATATAGCCTTAGAAATCATTAGACCGCGCAAGGTGAGACACAATTAGAGGAGAACTTAACTTTATTACGGTTGTGTTATGTTATCTACTGTATGGATCATGCTTTTACTGTATTATATTTTGTTTTTACAATTTGAACACTCTAGCTTACACACAGATCTCACGGCAGTTTGGGACAGATGGTTATTATATCTCTTCATGATATCAAATTTATGATTCCAAAGCTGAGCAAAATAAATTGTTTAATAATAAAATTGCCAGGAATATTTGAGTACAGATTGTCTAAACCAAAACTGTGTATTAGGTACTGGATCTTGTAGTGAAAGGGGGGGGGTGGGGTGTAAAATTGACCCTTTTATGGAGTAAAACATTGCAGTCCAAACCTCCTCAACCTCTCTCTGTCTCTCTCTCTCTCTCTCTCTCTCTCTCTCTCTCTGTCTGTCTCTCTCTCTCTCTCTCTTGTGCACACAAACACACCCACACACACTTTTCCTATGCATTTAACCAATGTAAGTTGGGAAAACATTCCGGAACCTTTGAGAAATTTGAAAAATATATTGTAGTGCAGCCATATTTCTAGCGTCAATATCATTCCTGTCGTCACTGTCACAGAAAATCGACTGACGTGTTGGTGTGTCAATTCCTCAGTGTCAATTTTCAGGCCTGAGATACTTTTCGGGTGTGTTAAAAATGTAGGAAGCTGTATATTGCTATGTGTGTTTAAATGTCTGTAGATCCATACTGCATTACCAACACTCTGGACGTATTATGTCCTCTCCTAGGGTTCCCAGATTGAAATTGGCTTAGGAGGCAATATTGAAATGTGGTGGATATAAAATTTTGATTTGATTTTAATTTGTTTATTATACCTTCCAAACATACCATTAAAATAATTAATTGGTTTATTTACCGCAAAGACTGAGTGTGAGAAACAAAATTTGTCCCAGGAGTCCTAAGCAAGTAATGTGAAAAATGAGACAGGAATTGAGTTTTATAATTTATACATATTTCAAATTCTTAACCATCCGAAAAGAAGAAGAAAAAAAAGGGACTTGATGATTTGCTTCTTTTTTGTTGTTGTTAATCATAGATATTGTAGCACATAATAATCACTCTCAACTTTATATTTGCATCAAAGTGAATGAGAGCTGCCAGAAGCTAAAAATCTGAATCAAATGAATGAAATTTTTTTTTTTTTTTAAATGGTGCAGCTGCAAGTATAAAACAAGTAACGGAAGTTTTGACTTTTGTTGGATGTTTTACACACTTGAAGGTATACCATTATGGGTTGTTTTTTTCATTCCTTTTATTTGCTGCAAGGTGCTCCATCACGTGTATTATTATGCAAATATATGTAATGTATTCGGATCATTTTGTGAACCAGTGCAGGATGTGTCAATTTTAATATATGCGCATATTTACCTGTCGGTCACACTCAGGAGTGCAGGATGTGTCAATTTTAATATATGCGCATATTTACCTGTCGGTCACACTCAGGGTACTATTCTCATTTGTGTCAAAGCTTGGGCAAAACAATAATTCACATTCTGATTTTTATGTATGCATGGATCATGACAGGAGGCGAGGTGGCCTAGGTGGTTAGGACAGCAGACCCATGGCAAAGGTTGTGGGTTCGAATCCTATCCCAGTCGCTTCATTGTTTTTCTTGGGCAAGAAACTTTACTTCAATTGCCTCACTCAATCCAGGTGTAAATATGGGTACCAGCTTGCAGCTGAGGAAATAATCTGTGATAGACCAGTGTCCTATCCAGAAGGGTGATGTATTGTTCCTCTGTTTGCTTCACTCTACGGAAACCGCCCTATGGGCCTCAAGTCTCAAAATGACTTTACTTATGGATCATGACACGTGAGGCTTTAAATGTGAACTTGATGACGCCAATTTATGTTGTTTTTTGTTTTTTTTGGCGCTATGTAGAGTGCAATTAAATATGGAATTTGTGCTACCTCTTTCTTTGAATTTGTTTGGTCCCATTCCCATTAAATGATAAAGAATAAACTTCAGCATGATACACTGTCTTACTGTCTACGCAGCTGTTTGTAATTAAATTGATTGAAATTTTTAAAAATATGCATTTATTGTGGTGTTGTTTTTTGGGGGGTGTTTTCCTTCTGTTGACTGTTTATCACTATTTTACAAATGTAAGCAAATTCTTTATCAATATTGTAATTCAATGCGATATTTTATCTCTTCTAGAGTCCTAAATATGTATATATATTTCTGCCATTTGCCATATAACATAAATGACTCTCTTGGTGTTTCACTGGTAATGAATTTGTGTTTGACAAAGGCTAAAACTGCTATATGGATTATGCTGATTGCAAGCTTACATGTTTGTAAGTTATTCATTTCAATGTTTTCTGCTCGTCTTGGTTATGAAAATTTGTTTTAAATTTGAAAGTAGTTAGCGACTCTTGGCGCATATCCCGGCTCTTTTAGTCACAATCCCTCCTGTAGTCTTCTAACAATTAATTAGCCATTATGGTAAAAGTGGAAGGTTTTAAAACTGCCATAATTGTCTTTCTGTGTTGATAATGAAAATGACAAAAAAAATTATTTTTTCTGTTTGCTTCTCATTAGGTAACTTGATGTATAGTCCGCCCAATATAACTGCAATTCTGTTGAAGTGTTTCTTGTCTATCAAATAAACAACTAACCAATCGTATGCTAATTTGTGCACTAAAAACTAGTCTTTTTGCAGTTTCTACGTTTTAAATGTTAGTGATGTCGTTTCTTCTCTTATGCTCCCTAGGGGTTGCAGATGTTGTGAGTGTCAATAGTTAATTAATTCAGCTAGCGCTGTACATTTCTAATAGCAGACAAAAAGAGGTCACTATTAATATTAAAATACACAAAAACTAAATGATTTATGTCTCAGATGAATAATATAATTATTTCATTGTGTTTGAAAATGCAATAAATGCTTTAAAATCTTTACTTTAGAATGCAAATGACTTTCCAACTTGGTAACCAAGTGACTTTGATGCAATTTAAACGAATCAAAGCTATATTGAAAGCGGTTTTTTTAAATTTGCGGAAACTGTGTCAAAGAATCGGTCTCCCCTTACGGATGAGAATGATTGGCGAGCACCTCTGCTCTATGACGTATCTCACGTTTTCTGAATTTTAGGATTTTCTACATTTGTTTGGCTAAACTAACCAAGCCCTATCTGCACCGCTGACAAATGTCTAAATCACATTTATTATCATTTTTAGTTTTGACATTATGACGTAACGGATATTTCTGAATATTTGAAATCCTAACACTAAAACTTTTTAAAAAACACCCGGTATATATATGTGACTTTTTTTTAAATTGTTTTTTTTCCTTTCTCTCTCCTTCCCCCCCTCCTCCCCTTCTTTAGTTAGTAAATGTCTCTACAATGATTAAACCCCTAAAGCCAACCCAAGTTGCTGCTGTAATCAGGGCGGGCTTGATGCGCTGACTGACAATAATGATATTTTTATTTACTTCCACTTTGACACATTCCTCTTTGCTTTGGATGTATAAATAAATACATGAAATGAAGTTGAGCCTTCTTTTCTGGTCTTTTCTTTAAAAAATAAATAAAATGATATTGCTCTCTCTCTGCTCTGGTCCAAATCTTTGTAACTCTGAACAATGTTACCCATAGTGCCCCAACGAGTGAATTGGATTCAAGACAAGCAGGTGATCAGTCCACAGAATCTAACTGCCCTGATATTGGCACCATTAGAGAAATAATGTCAGTTCCTGCTCAGGTTTTGACCAGTTAACATTATGGTATGGTTCCTACCGCTACCGTGCATACAACAGTTATTGCCTGGACGTCTATTATCAGCAAGTCACATTTTATGATCCTTGGCAATATCTGTACCTTAAGGGCCTCAACATCTTGCAATGTCAGTAGTTGTTTTGAGTTCATTTGAGATTTAGAGTGACTGGGAGTGTTTGTTGTGATTGATCTTTCTTTGTATTTTCCATTGCAAAAAAAAAATATAGGAAGAGGTGGTGCCAGGGAAATAAAATAACACAGCAAGAATAAAAAAGAAGATTGACCTTAAAGGTTGACCCAGGCAAAACCCACTGTAGGACTAGGAATTAGAACACAATTAAAATAATGAAACCAGAGCCTGTATTCAGTCCTTATGTAAACTGGTAGCACATTTTGGCACAATCATATATTTGACGTTATTTAACAATCAAATATACCTAAAAATATGATAATTATAGCGATTAACTAGTGCACAAATGTCTTATCAGTTACATCATTGTCTATGAATACGGCTGCAGGTAATAAGAAAAGAACAATAACATGTCACTAGCCTCAGAACTGTTTTATTTTATACAATTCCTTTCATTCTTATGGTCATGAAGTGTGTATAGTCGTATAACATGCATCATACATTAATCAAACACGCTTTAATGGGTTTTGTATGTAGCCCTATAACAGATAATGTATCTTAAACGGGCATGTCTTCACATAATATTATAGAACAAAATAACATTTACAGACAATGTGTCTGAAACGGGTGTCCATTCACATACTTATATTATTATAGAACAAGTAACATTTATTTAAATCATTCTCAGAACGTCATACCATTAAAAAATTCAGAAAAAACCATTAGATCTGTAGCGGCATTTTAGACTTAGACACAGTACTGTAATATTAATATTTTGAGAATTGCTCCAATGTAATAATACAACCATCATCATTGAGATGACAATTAAATTAATATACCCTGGTTTTATAGGCATTAATAATATACACATATATTATGTGCCTTAAATTCTAAAAAACACAAACACCCCCAAAAAACATCATGAAAGACATCTTTCAACATTTTAACTCCCAAACATATATATTAGGCTGAAAAAAGGGGGCAATTGTGTTGATATGCGGAAACTAGAACGAGAATAACTGTCCCTGTCAGTCAGGAATCAAACTTGGGCCTGCAATGGCATCTTCATCTACTGCCTGACTGACCAGTGGTCACACCCTCATCCATTGAGCTCACCGAACATCTGATTTTGCCTAATGTCATATTTTTCGGGCACTGCGTTACTTTCCAATTAATTTTCAGCGGTTTCCCCCCTCAAGTTCGTTCTCGGTCATGCACAAGTCCTGGGGTTCAAATCCTAGAGGAAGATGATTATTTTTTCCAAAGGATTGCATCCACTTAAGTCTCACAAGCAACTGCAGCAATGCTAGCATTTTTGGTTTGTTTTTCTTTCTTTCTTTTTCTCCTTTGTTTATCCATACATCCATAAGAAGTACTCTTTACACACCCCCTTGAAACTTACTGAAATAATGTAGCGATATCATCATCAACTTGTCAAAATGTCTGGATTGACAAAACCTCAGTAGATTAAAGTATATAATATCATATCATATAGATATGCTCCAACGGCAAAATAAACATCATCATGGCCATGCAAGTACCAATATACATGCAATGAAAAACGTATCATGCTTACAATAAATATGATTAATGTACACATTTGAATGAGAGAACAAACAAAAAGTAAAATATTATATTTTTAAAATGGCGCGTCATACTTGTGGATATTTCATCATTCATCTTAGCACTTGAAACAAGCACTCATAAATACACTCACGCACGCACACACACACACACACACAGGCATAAAATAGAATTCCAACAAGCAAGCAAAGATGGTTTGATTTTGAATTGCGATATCTTCCTTGTCAAATATATACAATATACAGAGATGCAAAAGAAATTTCCATCAATACAAAACAAATTTGACACCGAATTTTTCAAAATAAGGTCGCAACTTCTGCTTCAATCGCCAACTCTCCACCAAAAATAGAATCAATTCTACATAAAATTCATTTGTTAATCGCAACTCACTTTGGTTAATCGCAACTCACAATGGTTTGTCGAAATTAAGCTTAGACTTCACCATCAATTGGACTTTTAAAAAAATTTAGTGGAGTGTATTTTCAAATCATAACGAAAATATAAATACACATATATGAAAGCAACTTGTCATTTTGGCCAGAATATCGGTCGCATTGAGTAGGTAGTAGTATTGAGTATACTACTCGGGACATCTTTCAATCTCTTATCAAAAGCAAACAGCCCTTTGGGTAAATAAATGAAAACAGAAGTAACCCGATGTGGTGCCAAAAAAACAGGGGTCAGATAGCTCAATCAGTCAGCTTACTGGTGAATGTATGTACCTTCTGGTCCCAATGCAATCGCACATTCCAAACACTTAAAGACTCATTTGAACACACAAAAGGTCCAGTAGCTAAACTGAAAATACATATCTCTTGTAAACAAGACCATTTCAACCAAATGTGAGTTCAATAACTTAGAGCTGGCCTTCATTTTCCTATTCTTCTTTATTGTTTTACAAATGTTTTTTATATTAACAGTGCTGAAACCCGACCCCCCTCATCTCACCAAATAATGATATAAAACAACAACCCATCATCAACATAAATAATAAAAATAATAATAATAACAATCAAACTCGGCATAAATATAAAAAATTGAATATCTTTCGTCTTTCATAAAGTAAAGAGACAGCTCTACTCTGCTGACCAGCATCATATTGTCTGGTCTCGACCAGATGGAACTAACACTAAATGAAGAAAGGATCTTTAGTGGCTATTTCAGTATTCCCTTCCTTTTCAACACTGTAAGTCCACATAGCAGGATTCAGTTCCATACCCAGTATCAGACAGTGCAAAGGCATAAGGCACCAAGATGCACGAGATGCCAAACAAAGAAATGCAACTGGTTTGTTTTATCTGCAGGTGTCCAGATCACTATGTATGGTAGTGCTGAGGGCAAGAAACTTCATGAATCACAAATTTAAGACAAGTACCTACGTGATCAGCCCACTGTCTGTATTCTAAGAGTCCTCTATGCCTAAAAACTTGTATTCTTGGCACCTAAATGCAAGATCTTAGGCGGAGACAATGGCCAATCACTACGATTTAGCCAGTCCTTCATAAACAACAATATCCAGACTCGTGTTTCCATCCCTTGAATTAATGACACACGATTCCCTCCCTTGAATTAATGACACATGATTCCCTCCCTTGAATTAATGACACATGATTCCATCCCTTGAATTAATGACACACGATTCCATCCCTTGAATTAATGACACACGATTCCCTCCCTTGAATAAATGACACAATTCCCTCCCTTGAATTGATGGTCCCATAGATTATATTGAATCAAACACAAAGTCGTCCATGAAGTTCTGAGACTGAGCCGACATCTGGTTCATTCCCGCCTGCATCGGCTGCTGACCCCCAGGGCCCATCACTCCAGTGGCCTGACTGGCCGGATTGTTTCCCCTCAGATGTTGCTGCTGTTGCTGCTGCATGAGTAAATGCTGCTGTTGGCGATACTGGTAGAGAGAACAAATTGTGATATAGTTATTGTTGGGAGAGGAGCCCATTGGCACAACTAAGGGCATATAGTGGTAAAAGTAAAGTAAGAACTTATGCACCTTAACAACAGAACAAGCATTAGCATTGCCACGATTTGAAACCAGTATCTCACGATTTTGAGACCAAGAACATAACCATTCCTGTAACTGACGCCACATAAAAGAATGAGATCCCTAATATTTCATAATTACAGAATGCTAGTAGGATAATGTTATTACAGTGCCAGTTAGAGACAATAAACAAGAAAGAAAATAGATTTTTGAAGGAAAGGATCGAAGCCATGCCTGCCTTGGCAACCCTGCCTTGCCAGCAGCAACAGACCGACTCGCTACCAATTGAGGCATGCCGCAACCCCTGGTCCTTCTCCATACAGTAGAGACGTCTGTTAAGCACATCAGACTAACATACTGATGATATCTTTCTCTGTCTGTAGTCAGGCACTCATTCACATGCGAGGAAAGCGAGTAAAGAGATTTCCCACAGACTTAATGTCATCAGGCCTAGCATTGCCTGGACTCAAAGACCAGCGTCGGTATTCACAGACTGTACGTAAACTGTTAGCACACTTTGTTTGGCACAATCATTTTGCATTGGATCATACTCAAAACATGACATAAACACCATAATAATCACGCAATGTTTAGATTATAAATGACTGCAATGAGTTTGTGGGGCAAACCGTGCTGACAGTTTACATACAGTCTATGAATACGGCCCCAGGATGTCGAGACCCACAGTGGCACAGCCTAGCCACCAACGCCAAAATAACCACAATTCAACCCAAAGTCATCTATCTTCTACTGTTGGGAGTTAAGATTTCTGTTGATGCCCTTAATATACATTTCTAATCGAAAAGATTTTAACTCTTCTATGAAAATGACTATATTATCTCATATTCAAAACTTATATTTAATATGAGACCCTGCTGGTCTTCCATTTTAAAGATTACAGTGCACTCTCATATTCTAACAAGCTTCAATGAGACCTCTTATTTTTACATTAATAAATATTAATGAGAGCACCTGTTATCCAACAAAGTCAAGACACGCAACCTCAGTTATATTTTAATGAGATAATAAAATCAAAACCAGAAGAAGCCCCGGTAAAGCTAACTGGTCCAGCCATTGTCATTACCGTCATTTATTTTTGGATGTATCGTTTCAAGGGAATATAAATTTAAACAAGAACTTGACGAAAGGCTCGTCAATCTTCATCTCATTGTTTCGTTAAATCCTTGGTTAGAAACATTTGAAACTTTAAGTGTCGCCAAATGACTAAAGGGGACAGAGGAACAGTCACTTACATGTTGTTGGTTTATAAGTAGATGTCGTAGCTGAGGGTTGGCTTGTGATTGTTGAGGTTGTTGCTGCTGCTGCACCTGTTGCTGCTGCTGCACCTGTTGCTGCTGCTGCACCTGTTGCTGCTGCACCACCTGTTGCTGTTGTTGTTGTTGTTGTTGCTGCTGCTGCATCTGAAGTCTCTGTGCTTGCAGCTGTTGCTGCTGCAACTTCCTGTGAGCTGATGAATTAAATAATAAAAAAGAATTCACTTATTATTTGTATCTCTACATATCCATGGTTCGAAAGGCATGTATCTGCTCATAGGAAAGAACTATAGAAATTAAATACAATGTTATTCTCTCCATTTCTTTACCTGACTTCATTTTCCCTTAGAAATAAGTACATTTAACACCAGTCTTAGCGTTCGTAAAAATCTGCTGTTTATGGTTCTTTCTATCTCTCTCATTTTTAAAGTTGATATACCATTATTCTACATAAAAAATATCACAATCATACTTTAGATTAGTAGTGCTAGTTACTTTATCTAACCAGCTTTTAGCAAGGTCCTTGAGGGGAGGTCTTATTCCACATCCTTTTGTGCTATTGATGAATGTGTTATCATTGAATCAGTCGCCTTTAAGGTACATACTCAAACTGAAAGGCGTGACATGTGAGTAATCCTTGCTGTGCTTATATCAATCGGGTTAAAAAAAGCATCATAGACGCAACTCATAAGTGTCTCAAAACTAACAGAAGTCAAAGCATAACATTTAACCCCTATAATTGAAGTGCTCAGAGCTTTTGAAAGGATAGAAATGCAACACATATATATCATATGTCCATGTGCGCTCTACTAAAAATTAGAATTTGTGTGGCATTTTGTAGATATCATTGATATTATCAAATAATCAGGATTTATACGTTTAAATGTTACGTGTTATCATTTCTGTACTCCATAAAAATTAGAGACAATTACACAAGCTCGTTTAGGATGGGATACTTCACTATGGGATGAAAATAAAGTATTATTATCATTATTACTATTATTATTATCATTATATTATCATTATTATTATTATTATTATTATTATTATTATTATTATTATTATTATTATCATTATAATTATTATTATTA
>JARDUL010050161.1:0-12313 GCA_030265205.1 Dirona pellucida | reverse complement strand
GTAGACCAACCGAATCCGAGTTAGGCCGAGGATTTGCATGATGAAATACACGGAGCTGGTAGACTATCAAAAGGGGGGGGGGGGGGCAAGGGTGGCTATGATCGATTTCATTTATTAATAATACCATGTCATTCAATGTCTTTCTCAACTCCATGGGAAGCATACAGTATAGTGCCCAGCCAGACGCTTTATACTAGCATACTGGCAATATCTTTCTCCGGTTTCTATGGCAAATGTCGCTTGTTTGTGTGGTTTTCACTAAGTGAACAAGAAAGAGAACTGTGTTTGTTTTACTTTTCTACACACTCTAACACTCCCATTAGGTAGATCGTTCTGGGCCTATCAGACATTTACATAAAGGAACGCATTTAATCCCTACCCCTTAGTTATCTTATATTACGTATATTGATATCAGTATCAGTTGGAACTGTCAGCGCTGTTTATATAGCGAAGACTTGTTTTCATTGTCTCTTTTGTTGAAGACGTGTTTTCATTGATTCTTTTGTTAATTGAATTTTTCGGTTGTATTTACTTGTTTGGATAATGTGACATTTTTACAAATGACAGTGACAGTAAACATATATATCAACATTCGAAAACTTCAAAGTAAAGATACCATAGTTCCATTTTACCAACAGCAAGAAGACTTTTTTCAGTTTATTATGTTTTGCTAATATAGACCTACTTTATCAGATATTTTTTCTTTGTTTATGAATTACTTGCTTCTTATGGGCAGGCTATGTATGAACAGATGCACTGTACAGTAATGTCTGATCTTGATCCTGTGTTATGTAATATTATAATGTTAGAAAAGCTTTTATAAACATTACATAATTTTATTAACCTCTTGAAACCAATAAAGTGTATGTCTATCATATTTTATCTGATTATAGGAATTGTATCTCAATTGCATTTATAAGTTTTGATTCTATAACTCTAGATATGGGTTCACTGTTTTTTTTGTTTTTTTTACCACACTCAAGCCAACCGTGTCCGGAAATTAAATAACTTTGCTGATGGCCGCTTTAATGAAAGACAATAATTGCTCTTATAACGAACTTGCAGATAGCTTTTTCTTCTTCTTCTAGTGAGGATATAATATAGAGTACAATGACTTGACTTGCTTGACTTATGACCTTCCGAACCCTAGTTCTCCGACTTTGTTTGATGTATCGGCTGCTTCTCTGATTCTTCGTAGTTTTTTTTTCCCCAACGGAGTCTATCACTGGACAACATGTCTGACATCTGTTGGCATTGAGCCTCTGCTCAGTGAATAATCTTTTGATTCTCTGTTCTCCGTAATGTTTTGGATCAAGGGAATATGACAGAACATTTCAATAGAGTACAGTTTACAACATAACAAAATATATTACGGCCGCCTTGGTCGGGTGACATCATGCTATAAGTCAACTAGAAATGTGCCCCTTGCTTTACATACTATTTATCTCCAACGAGTATCTCGTATCTGCATGCTTTGGCAGTGTGCTCCATAATATTATTGTTTTCATTTTTAGTAAGGATATATAATATAATATGAGAAGTCTGTGACGGGCGTCTCGATTGGATGCAGCCTACTTGGACTTGATTTGTCAAAAATACATTTTTTTCTTTTATTCACGTATACCTTAGCATTAAACATGTTAAAATTTCGTCAAATTATATAAATGACGAAGATCACGTGCAGAGAAATTGTCGATTGCCGCTTTGGTTGGATGGTAGGCCTAGCTGCCCAAACTCCAGTTTTCTTTATTTACATGTGATATGTTATTTCCGCCTTACACCGAAAGGTACAAAAGGTAATTTGATCAAGAAAGAAGAAATGTTATTTCCGAATGTATTTGGATCTAGGTAACAAACAAGCGTTTGAGGGGTGAAGAGTGCGGCGGTTGTCGTTTTGTTCTAATAATCTATATTAGTGTTGCGCAATCGCATCTATTTTTTGTTATCTATTCTCATGGCCAATTTTTGACGATAATAGTAGGCCATATATTGGGACTGCCTGAACCACTACTACCAACGCAAATCATTTGTGTTGCAGTTTTGTTGGCCTTCCTAAAGGCCAATGTTTGTTTTTGGACTAAGAGAATTTATGACCCCCCCCCCCCACACACACACACACACACACACACATCCAACATCCAAAACCACCCGTCTGACATCCTCCAGCCTCCTCGGGATTTAAATTACGTCTTATTCTATTTTTAACCACGAATCAAATTTGAAGGCTATCTGATTCTAATTCTGTTCCTCGGAAGTAGAGACGGTTCTCGAAATTTCGTGACTATTCGGTCGTATTCGGTAAACTTCGTTGTCTCTAAATAAGAAGCACTGAACGGACTGAAAATTGAAATTGTTTACGTTGATCAACAAGAAAAATAACTTGATCAAGACAATGTGATGCCTTTAAATTGTTTAATTTGAATCAATTGTTAACAAAATTTTGCATCGACTCATTCGCTTAAGGAGAGCTTGAATAATTCGTGCTGGATCTTCTATCGAGGGTGAGATTTCTCAGGAAACAGCCAAAAAGTTTGTGAAAGTTTACATTAGCAGACAGTAGACACAGTACCATCTGATTCTGATGATAACTTCCCAAAACTGTCGTACAATCAGTAGACAGAACACACATTCTTGAACTACTGACTGGATTTGATCATAATTACATGCCGATACTTTACGTAGTCACCTTGTTGCTTTTTGTCTAAGCGATCTCAGAACAAATTAGTATCTTGTGACATCTCTCTTTTCGCTCAATCGAACTCAACAAAATGGGCAAAGATTATTACAAAATTCTTGGGTGTGTCAAAGGCGCGGGAGATGACGATATAAAGAAGGCATATCGAAAGATGGCTTTAAAATATCATCCAGACAAAAACAAATCACCCGGAGCTGAGGAAAAATTCAAAGAAATTGCTGAGGCCTATGAGGTTCTCAGTGATCCTCAAAAGAAAGAGGTTTATGACAGATATGGAGAGGAGGGTTTGAAAGGAGGAATGCCTGGTGGAGGTGGTGGTGGTGGTAGTGGTGGTCCAAGCAACAGAGGAAACTTCCAGCAATTCACATTTCATGGAGACCCACATGAAACATTCAGAATGTTTTTTGGCAATGAGAACCCCTTCGAAAGTTTTTTCAGTTTTGGTGGTCCCCAAAGTCAACAAGGTGGTGGAATGGGGGGACGATCGTTTTTCCCCTTTCAGAGTGGAGGAAGAGGTGTGGAAGACATGGATATGGATGATCCTTTCGAAAGTCATTTTGGTGGCAGAGGTGGACGTAAACAAGATCCTGC
This sequence comes from Dirona pellucida, assembly GCA_030265205.1. Lineage (NCBI taxonomy): Eukaryota > Metazoa > Mollusca > Gastropoda > Nudibranchia > Dironidae > Dirona > Dirona pellucida. The sequence continues at coordinate 9,027 of JARDUL010050161.1, read as the reverse complement.
TGTTGTTCGAGAAGTTCAGGTGTCATTAGAAGATATCCTTACAGGCACCAAAAAGAATCTCAAAATTACAAGAAAAGTGATGAATCCAGATGGTCGCTCTGCTCGAAGTGAAGATAAAATTTTAACCATAGACGTAAAACCTGGTTGGAAGGCAGGAACAAAAATCACTTTCCCACGAGAAGGTGATCAAATGAACAATACTGTACCAGCAGACATTGTTTTTATTATTAAAGACAAACCCCATTCTCTATTTTCTCGAGATGGAAGTGACCTACGTTACAAAGCTAGAATTTCCCTTCGTGATGCTCTTTGTGGTGGAACTATCCAAGTGCCAACGTTAGGAGGGCGCAAAATACCTCTTTCGTTGACTGACATTGTGAAACCTGTCACTGTGAAACGTATTCAAGGTGAAGGATTGCCATTTCCAAAACAGCCATCAAAACGAGGAGATTTGATTGTGGACTTTAATGTCGTGTTTCCTGATCATATTTCCTCAGCAACAAAGGAAATACTGAAAGACTGCATCCCACCATCTTAGTGACAGTGTCAGTGGGTAACATTTAAATCTAATATAATAATGCAATAGTTTGAAGGCTTTCATTTCAAAAGCAAGAGAAAAAATCTTATAGATGGCTTGTAGAAAAATGTATGCGAGAAGTTCCTCCTCTGCTTGAAACTTCCATATTAATATTTTATATATATAATAAAAAAGATGCTGCTAAGCTAGATCTTAGGTGAAATGTTTTGATTTTGAGTTACCTTACCAGATCTCTAGAACTGATAAATAAGGAAAATTAGTCATAGTTTTAAAGCTTTTTTCCCCCTGTCCCATCAGTCATTGCCATTATTTTTTATCCTTAATTCGGCATGTTTTAAACGAAATGTAATTATTTTTAGTTTTGTTTGAGACAAGAGTTTTTAAAAGTTTTTCAATTTCAAAGTGACGCTGATCCTGATACTGATAGGGTTACTCTGCTAATAATAACTAGTGAAATCTATACTGCCTCTTTCACTGTACAGAGAGAAAGAGAGAGAGAGGAGCTCGTCTTGCGATTGGGTATTGAATATTTATTGAGAGCAAAGAGTTCCTCACTAAATACAGAGGAGTGTTGACCAATTAGATACCTTTTTTAAAACTGCGTTTTGGAATACAAACAAATTTACTAAGTTCTTAATTGTTCAGAGTTACAGCTATACTGCTAGTACTACTAGTACTACTACCACGACTCCCACTACTCATGTATGATGAACGTGGAACAGGTTCAACTTGACAACTAAAGAGGAAATCTGCATTTTGTAATGAAGGCCTTCATAATGTTATTTATATTTTTTTTTTTATTACGAGTGAACTTAAAAAACCCCTACAAAATTCACTTCCTTGATTAAAACTGTTCTAAAAATGACGATACTAATACTGGTAGTAATATATTATGTATCAATATATATTGGTCAAACTCAAACACGCTTTACTTGAAACCACAGCTCCCAAAGGCATTGTGCTTTTATTGAAAAATTCTCTTTTTTCATATATAATTGTAATGTGATTCATGAATTCACCACAAATAATTTATAGCTGGTGAGTGGATCAATGCATGTGATGCCAAACTAGATTTTATTTTGTAAAAATCTTAGCGCTTTTCTTTTTTTGGCAAGATGAGCAGCTGTTTTATTTTATATATATAATATATTTATTTTTTTTCTGAACATTTAGACCGTTTATAGATTGATCTTAGGAAATCCTGAAGAAAACCTTATTTTTGCACAACTTAGAACAAGGACTATATTTTGAATCCTTAAATCCAATGTTACCATAGAGGAATTCAAGAATGCAAGATACTTACCAAAAAATGGCCCGAGCTCTATTTCTTTTCTCTTTTTCTCCATGAAATTTGTTGTAAAAAATGTCAGGATTTGTAAAAAAAATGTGGCAAGAAATTTTTTCGGGAATGATTTTCTATTAAAAAAAAAAAAAGAATGGTGGTGTCGGTACTGAGTAATTTTTTGTATCACAATAATCATGTACTCTATCATGTATATCATCATATATTTTTGGATGGCTCAGAAATATGAATTTTTGGCTTTGTTCTTTTCTTTTAGATTTCATTAGAAGGGTATGTAGAACACTGTTTGTCCTTGCCATAAAAAGTTCATTACTTTGTCATCACAACGAAAGTCTCTGTATTATATCATCATGAGTAAAAGTAACAGGCTATTATAATGTAAATAATGTAGTATATAAACTTAAAACTCATTCTTGTGGGAAATTGCCTACCACTGACTTTTACTTTTACATATAATAAAATTCTAACCTTGTTATATTTTCTTCAATAATTTCTCTTTTTCTATTTATTTCTGGTCACTACAAGCAACATTGTATTTTCTCCTCTCACTCTCTCTCTCTCTCTCTGTCTGTCTGGACATGTAAACATTTAAAATCAAAGGCTTTGGTTGTAAAGGACATGATGGTGTGTTAGCTGTTTGTATTTTTTTAAAAATAGAATAAATTTGATGGCCATACCGTAATATATGATTTATAATCATGTGTTAGTGCTATGATTATGTTTTTGTAATTAATGTAATCCATCCCCCCTCCTGTGACTGTGATAGATCTCTATGGGTTATTTTTGTTTTTATTATGAGCCATTTTATTTTTCAGGTGTTCATTTTTTGGTGTGTGGGTCATAATCATTCATAGACATACATATTTTTATGATACTAGGGTAGCTGACATCTGCAAATGCGCCCCCTTTGGACTCTTGTTGATTACAACTTGTGACGCAGGTTTATTTATCATGAAATGTAATTGAAACTGAAAGAATCATGGGTTAAAACTTGTTGCACTTCTTTTTCTCAAACCCCTAAATTATGTAGGTACTACTACCACGGGGAGCCTGTGGTTAAGTCACTCGCCTTTGGTTCGAGAGGTCGCTGGTTAGAATCCTGGTGGAAGCACTGGATATTTTTCTCAAGACCTCAATACCACTTTGTGGCACTGCGCTGCGACTAACGCCTGGATTATATTATAATATAATGTTCCGGCCTACCCTCAGAACAGACCCTTCTAAGGACAAATTTCCCCCTGGGATGAATTATAATGGGAATTTATTTATTTAATTTGATTGTTTAAAGCTACAAAAAATGTGTGGTCACCATCATCATTCGCTTACTTTTAGTTGGTGGCCTTAATAATGTTTCAGACTGATGCTGGTATAATAAACTCACCAGTAATTTCATAATTTATTGACACTACTTTGTGGGTTATAATTAATGTGTCATTAACCTTCTGAAATGTATTTTTGAAGCGTTACATAACATCCTGAATGAATTGATTGCTGATGCGGTTTCAATCTGAAGACCTGCAAAGTAAATAAGATGTCACCATGACTTAGATCAGCACATAGCAAATCTTTGCCATTGTATCAAATAGTCAAATAGGATAAACTGACTTTGTTCATAGGGTTCCATCTTCCTTTTTAAAACAGCTTTTATATCTGTCTCACCTTTAAAATATTGAATTCGAATATTAGAAGATAAAATATTCAAGTTTGGAAAAAATTCTGTGTTGATGCAAAGTTAATAAAGGGCAATCTATCAGTAACATTACCTGACACAGTGTGCCTTAGACCTTGAACCGCTAATTAATCCTCATTGAGTAGAGGCTTTGTACCTCATTCATACATATTTCCTTCTATTTGCTTGCTTTACCCAAAAAAATGAAAAAAATCATCACTCACACTCACAGGATACATGTCAAAGTCATGAAATTAATGTTTACAATAAAAACTCTTTCTTCTTTGAAAATGGGGAGGACATATATGGGACATGCAGTACAGGTAATACATGCTGAGTCATGGAACAGAAATGATATTCATGAAGTCTTTAGAAGGTCTTATCACTACTACTTGGCCCTACTAAAGTTAATTTTTATATATATAATGTACATAGTGAAATTCAAGCAGCTATGTTTCAGATCCATTTCCTGAGCTGTATGTCCCCCCATATAGAAGTCTTTCCATTGAATGAAATAATCGGTCAAGTGATGGCTCTTCACATTTGTAAACTATGTCTTGGGTATGTTAACTCTTGTTTAATGATTAATAATATAATTCTATATTGATTTATTCTCGGTGATGGTTAGAGAGGATGTATGAAAATTGAATTGTTTGCATGTCTTTATCATGTTTCTATTACTGTTAAAATTGCAAATTCTTTATACTTTGTCTTTCAATTTGTAAACAACAATTTTACACATTTTTTATTGCTGCATTCATTCGTTACCTTTGTGTTGTGAATTTTTGTGTTGAAATTGAAAGAATGATTTTAATAATTTGTTTCTTCTTGACATTAAATTGCTTTATCTCATGTGTGTGAGCCAAATTGTGAAATTGGGTGTAGAAATCCAAGAATGCTGGTTTTGAATGTCTCTAAATTGTAATGTTTTTGCTTCATTTTATTTTTTTCTTGATAAAAGAATACATAAAACTGTTTTGAGACCCAAGGACTATTGACAACATTCCACAACTTTTGATAACAACAATGTGTGGTCTAGCACCATCAATATTAATTGTGAAATGCAGGTGCTGCAGTGTGACCAAGACCAGAAACTAACTGCCTATTAAAGGGTTTCTTCATAGCTCCTCAAGATTATTTTTTAAAATTCCATAATCGAGGTCGTGCAAAACAGTTTTTATTCTAATTTTTAGAAGTTGTAATTGTTTTGAACCCAATAAAACAGTCTGAGCAAGGGTTTACCAATTGATATGTATAAATGCTGAATAAAGAATCTCATTTTCGGTACTCACTGAATGACACAGTCAAGGTAGTCTGAAAACATCAACTGGCATTAGTCATAATATTATATCTATCAATCAATGAATTTATAACAAATTTATCAAATATTTTTGTGACTTGTTAAGTGTATGAAGGTTGGCTGTTCTTACCAACTTTTTAGTATGGTACCAGTCAGTAGTTTTAATTTGGCCATATTTTGTTGTTGTGAAATTGTCTTGCATTTTAAAGAATGGTGCTATTAATTGTATTTTTGTGATTGTTGTGTGGGTAGTGATACATTTTATCAAAGTAAATTAGGTTGATTATCATATCATTGTATCATAGTCGTAGGTAGGTACCCTACTCAAAATTGTTACTCGCATCGGGCTGAAATTATTTTTTTGCTTTACTTTTATATAGCTGTAGGTAGGTACCTACTAGTCCTCAAAATTGTTACTTGCATCGGGCTGAAAATATTTTTTTGCTTTACTTTTCAATATGACATGAACTGTTGCCTGGACATCTTGTTATATTTTACCTTTTTGTATGTTAGTTGACTTGTTTATATGTTTGCAGTATTATTATGAAGCACTTGTCATTATGTTTTGTATGATTGTAGTAACTGAATGAAAGTGAAAGGCATTCAATAAAACTTGTAGTATAACGTACAACATTAATTTCAAGGCTATTTTCTTTTTTTGCTTTGTAGCAATACAGTCCATCGTGCATTTGTCAAATTATTTTCTTTGTATTGAAAGCAATAGGTTGAACTTACAATACATAATAATAGCTTTCATCTCAAGAGTGGGCCACTGTACAGAACACCTGGGATAACAAGGTTGCCAGGACTGACATTCTGTTCTCCTTTTATGTCTAAGGTTTCGTTAAATGCAAGGTAAAAAAGAGGAGCAAAGCCTAGATTAATGAGTAGTTTTTAGTCTTATAACTATAATGAAGCCCTAGTTGTAGCAGATGGGTATCGAAATAGCACTGTAGCACTGAATATTGGTTTTTTTAATGGCTGATATTCATAAAGTATTTGGACACAGTAGGCTGATCTACTACTTGGTTCTAAATTAGTAACTTGTATTGATGCAAATTTTAACGAGCATCATCAATACAAATGTTTGATCAAAACGAGTGGGATAATAAAAATGATGTCCAGCCGACACAGGTGTTGCATCTATATTAAAATGATACTATTACTATTATGGAGATAGCAAGGTCAGCAATTAGGTTAAAATCCCTTGCAAAGTGGTAATAAATGAAGAGGAAGCAGGCACTGATGGTCTAGTATACTTAGACAGAATGATAATGGGATAATGTTACAATGCCAGTGAGAGACGAGAATAGAAAAAATATTTTCGTCGACCAGGGGAATCGAACCCATGCCTGCCACAGCAACACTGTCTTGCCGTGAATAGAAAACCAGCTCACTACCTCTGAGCTAATCCGCCATAAGCTGAGAGGTAGTGAGCTGGTTTTCTGTTCACAGCAAGGCGGTTTTGACATGGCAGGCATGGTCAACGAAAATCTGATCTATTTGTATCAGTACCTTAGTGCAGCTAAATAAACCAACCCACAAATTTACCCCCTTTCCATCCTATATTTTACATCTCTTTACACCCACGCACAGTGTAAACACTCAAACAGTTTTTATAAAAATTTCTATCACCTATCATTATTATTGTTGTTTATTGAGTCCCCTTTATACCGCAATAAGGGTGCACATGACAAATGGAAGTCAATCCAAATGCCAACGAGGTCTTACAGCACTCATCACCTAACACATGGCTAGAAAGTCTCTGCATCAGGAATTAAAGACAAGCAGGTGATGAGCCCACTGCGTCTATCATTATTATAATAATGCAAAATTCTTGAGGTGGTGAAACCAGGCACTTTGTTTAAGGCATCACATAATTCTAATCTGATGGACCATAAGACATTCAAAATAATTTGAGCTATAACCACAATGTATCAAACATTTTTCGGGTGCTTTTTTTCTGTGTACTGATTGTCCTCAAAGTGTCCGTGTCACTTTCATTCCTGTACCATTTTGCATTAAACAAAATATATTTCAAGAGTGACAAAATCCCTATCACTTCATCCCTCTTCTGTCTCAAAAAGATTGATGAAGAAAGAAAACCACAAGCATTAAAAAAAATATTTCCAATAGTAATCAATTTATTGCTAAAACTAAAAGTAATTACATGTTCCCACAAAAAATGTGAGGTAAATCATATACATTATATCTATCACACAAAAACATCAGTATGTTAATGTTAACACAAAATTTTTAACATGAACATTTTCAAGACTTTAGACTGTCTCCCTCTGTTCATCATGGGACTTGTGGTGAAATACAAATGAAATGTATGAATTCCAAGTGCTTTTTAAAGCAATATCAGCAAGATTCTTCTTGTCTGTGGTGTGATTCCACTGTGAGAGGTCAGAGCTACAGTCGCTGCCTTCGGGGGGCCTCTTCACTTGGATGCTATTGACACACCGCCTACATTTTAATCTGAAGAATTAAAAAAAAATATCCATTGAAACTTGTTTAAGGCCTGTCAATTTCTCTGGAATCAATTTTGTATGTGATTGTGATCTTTTCTTTTCACCAATTCCTCTCGGTACCATCCGATTTCAGCAATTATTCCCTTCTGGGCTGTTTTTTAAAAGGTACAAGCCAAATCTAGGAAGACTTATGAAAACAATATTATAAACGTAGTAGGCCTTTCAAATTTTCAGGCAACATACAGTAGTAATGATGTTGAACTAAACCTAACATTGCACGACACAATGGACTGAGTGTCATTCAACCTCTGAATAAGACTAATAAGAGTCACCACAGATTCATTTTAATTTCAGATATGAATCTGAAAAGTCGCGTAGATAGGGAGCATAGCGGTAATTCGACCTTGCTCAAAACTGGCTCTGAGCAGAAACAATCAGGTAGCCGATTTCAACATAAACAGTGTTAATATTAATAATGTCAAAGACTAACATTATGTCTCTCAACATTCATAATCATTGATAGACTTAATAATATAATGAAACAAATCTAAAATGCAAAATACTTTAGAGACACAAAAAGTTGAAATTTATCAACACCAATCTAATTAGTTGAAGTCCTAATAAGCTGGTGAAGGGGGATGCATTCACATGGAAAAAAGTAGCCGTCGTTATTAGTTTCAAGGGTAATAAATAAATAAAAATATACTACAGTGGAGTCCACTTAAGATAAACTCGCTTAAGATAAAATCTTGTTTAAGATAAACCATTCGTCCGGTCCCGTTTTCTTTCTTATTTACGTCAACTAAACAAAGTCTGGTTTATACAAACACAGATCGTACTCAGTCCGTTTAAAATAACCTTTTTATGTCACCATGACCTCTCCCTTCCCACTTTTGCGGAACACCTACGTTGGTTTGCTAAAAAACAACCCCCCCCCCAAAAAAAAACCAAATAAAAAACATCGTCTAAAGTAAGGTCACGCATACCATTTTTATGAACAGGGGAGGCTACTGGACTTTTACCCACCGCAGATTTTGTAATCACTGGTTGTTTCCCTTGGAAATGGTTAATATAAACCTTGCATTCATAAGATAAACTCATTGTCTGGTCCCACTGATTAAGCAGACTCCACTGTATATATTTATAATATTAGAAAAAGTAATAATTTGAATGTAGTAATACAATTAGATTTAATCTTAAATAAAAAGAGACTTGCTTGTCATGAGTATCGCTGACAGTAGCTTCATTCAAAGTAAACAGTTCCCTCAAGTCTTCCAGACTGAAATGTCTTTCCACATCAACTTCCTCATCTATGACACAGCTGCTTAGGGCTTTTTTATGAGCTTGTCGTTGAAATATTTTTTCCTCAATTGTACCAGTCTGTAAAATAAATAAATAAATAAATATTCATTAGGTTGCACAAAAATTCATACTGTACACTTTATAAAAATAATATGTTTCAAAAAAGGTCTCAAGTGTTTAGTTAAATGATAAAAAGGTCACACCTTTGCATTTCCAATACAAAGCTCATTTGCAATAAGTCAAAAAGGCGTAAAAACTTAGAAAGGCCCCAAGAATATCCTAATATGTATAGGTACATGCTGATTTGATCAAAGCTTATTAAAACAAAACCCGCTTCTTATATTTCCATTTATAACCAATTACATTTGCCTCTTTGGTAAAATTCCCTCAGTTTCTATAACTGTCTGGTGAACACCTGAGGCTACATTACCATGTTGTCTG
>JARDUL010049939.1:0-12318 GCA_030265205.1 Dirona pellucida | reverse complement strand
TCTCTCTCTCTCTCTCTCTCTCTCTCTCTCTCTCTCTCTCTCTCTCTCTCTCTCTTTCTCTTTCTCTCTCTCTCTCAATCTCTTCCCCTCCCCTTTCTCTCTATCCATCTATCTTTCTATACTGCGCAATTATGGATTTTGTCTTGGATCTCCTTATTTATATCTATATATATCGGGTGTAAATCTTTCAGATTTTGTCTGATTTCAGACTTTTTGCTCTGTCTGAGTTCAGACTTTTTGCTTTTTCATTTCTTCCTGGCAAGCTATGATTTCAGACTCACTAACTAGTCTATCTTTGATCTCCCTGATGTTTTCAGATTTTTTGTTCGTTTGCCATATTTACACCTGTGTATAATATATATTTATATATTTTCTTTTCACAGTTCCACCCTATGCCTCCAGTATTCATTCGTCATGAAGAACTCACTAATGATATTGGTCAATGCTATAGCCTTGCTGGTCTGGGTGGGCTATATTAGTGTATACTTTCTGATCACTCAGAATAAGGTAAAGCCTGCCTTTGACTTTTGATTTATTATACATGCTTATTTTTTAAGGTTTGAGTTTTGTAATATACTTCTACTCTTGCTCTCAGAAGATGTACTGACATATGAATACTAATGGGGATCTACGAGATATCATTTTGTTTTAAAGTCAATACCTACATGCATTAAAGCCTCATTAGTGTTGTACGCAGCTTTATCCCGAAATCCCTCTCTGATGATGTGTTTCTCAATAAATACATTTATGGAATCAGAGAGGGCCTGATTTTGCTATTTCTTATTGGTTGATCTTCTGAGGAAAACGCCTTTATTGTGGGCTAGATTTAAAGAAAGGGGTGAAACAGAAATAATAGTGAAATAGTTACCAAATTGAAAGACAAAAGTGTCAAAAGTGATTTATCATCATTAGATAATGCAACAGATATAGTTGGTTGTTTTGTCATTTTTTGCTTTTAATTTATACAAATGAATATATAGCTTTGACTGCATAATGGTAAAAAGGGTTCAGTTATGATCCACTTCAACTACATATATATTATGGCACTCCATTTTTTCTTTACCTAAGTTGGAACATGGAAAGGGGGGTGGGGGGATAAGACTGATCACAATATTTATCTAAGTGTTTGTGACAAAAATAGATAGTGATAAAAGATGAAATAAATTATTTTGATTTTTATCATTTCTCCAGTCCAGTGCGTTCATGAAGGCTTCAGCCATCCTTTTTTTGTACTGGGCTCATCTTCAATATCTGGCCATGGTTGATGCTGAAAAAATGCTTCCAACCCTTGGCATCTACATGGTGATCTGGTGCACAATTGTGTCTGTAGTACCTTGTGCTGGCATTGTAAGTAAAACTGCTAGTACTTATCATTTCTATATTATGCTCTGTTAAATAAGGTGACAATTTTTTACCTCAATTTTTATCACATATACAGTTCAGTCAAGTTTGATCCTGAGAAAGTATGATTGACTTTTTAAAAATGCTTCTGGATTTTTTTCTTACCAAAGAATAATTTTTCACAAAAAAAATGGTATGAATGGAGGCCTGATGACAGAAAGGTTAAACAAGCACTTAGTCTATGCAAATGGCATGGGTTTGAGTCTGGCTTTCGGCATTTCATTATTATCCTTGGACAAGGTGCTTTACTTCGATTGTCTCTCTTGTCCCAGGAGTGGAAATGAGTACCAGCTCATGACTGGGGAAATATCTACAATAGACCATCGTCCTAACGAAACAGTGACAAATTTTGAATTGTCTGCCTCACGCTGTAGAAACTGGAGAAATTAGTAAAGTACTCTTGAATAATTATAATCTTTATTGCAAAAAGAATGTTTTTCTGAAATCTCGAGACTACAAACAAAATTACTCATACTACCATCATAAAATTGTCACTACAGGTGCCTTGCTGGGGGCAGACACATCTTTTGGTAACTTTGTAGGGATTATTTCTGTTGTTTTTAAGTTCAAGTAACATGTTTTTTTGTTGTTTTTTTTTTTCCATTACGTAAGGGGGCTCAAAGGAAGTCTATTTGCAGGTCGTTATCAACACAGCGTCATCATATTCTTACCCTGATGTAATATATGAACTCTCCACGTTGAGACGTGAAACTTCATGTGCTTTAAGGTGCAGACTTACCTTCTAAAATTTGGAAGGATTTTGACAAGGAATTTAAAATATGAATTTCCGGTAATGATGGTAATTCTATATTCTGTCCTAGAGTGCAGTCATTTTATATCCTGTGTTAGATTTCTTGAATAGTTCATAGTTGTCCTCAGTAGTTGAATATTGATTGATGTGAAGTGTGAGATTTACTCTTTAGTTTAGACCTGTTATGCATGACGTTGTTGTTTTCTGTAAAAGCCAATTTTCTCAGTTTTGTTTGTGACACAATTTAAATGACTGTTTAGGTCTGAAAGCAATGTTTCAAGATTCATAAAACATATTTGAAAAATAGCTTTTTGACATAAAATTTCTTTGAGTGTTTTATAGTTTAATGATGGAAACAGCTACAATCGCAAGACAGTATGTGTTACCCAATTTATTAATTTAATGTGGTGAGAAAAATTATGGTATGGTCAATGACAGAACAGCCTTTTCTCCGTCAGTTAGACAATAAAAATAGCAAAAATACACTGTACATGTATGTATATGAATTTGATGCGTGTGGAAAGTCTTATTGCCATTTTAGCAAATTCAAAATACCAATGAGACATCAGTATGTTTGGAACCCAAGGAGAAGGGAAATAAAAGGAGGAGTTATAAATGGCACAAACCCTTCTCTGCATTCTATGAGGTGTGTTTATCTTAATTTAAGATGTAAATGTGCCATTTTATATTGTGGAAAAAATGCAATAGTCATGGCCACACAGCTTCAAGCTTTTGGCAGCTCTTACCCTCTATTTTTTGTAATCGTTTATGACTGCTCTTGTTTTATTGACAGATTCATGTGAAGTTTGTAAATTTGTTAAGTATTGATGCATGACGCTGTTGTTCTTTTTTTTTCGTGATCAATTTCATTCAATTTTACATGTGACTGTTTTGCAAAATGGCTTTACCAGGTATGATAGGAAAGCAAAAGCTCCTTTATGTGGCTGATTGGTTTGGTTACTCGACTCAAGATCAAAAGATCCTGAGTTCAAATCTTGGCAGCGCTAGGCTTGACGTTGAATCCTTTAGAAAGACTCTTTGCATGATTTTTCTTTACTCTACTTAAAAGTAAATGAGTACACAGCTACAGGCAGAGAAATATAATGTCCGGCTGCTCCAGTGCAGGTCCCCAGGGAGTTGATAAGAAGATAGAATGAGACCGCTTGCTGGGGGTTAAATGGTGTAAGGTCTGTGGTGAGCCTGTACTTGTACGGGGATAGATGACTATAAAATCATATTTTATTACACAGGGATGTCAGTTTGCTGATTTTTGTAGGTGTTCCGATTTTTTGACCGTCGGCGCATTTCCGATTTTTGGAAGGCCTCCGGTTTTCACCGACTGTGGGTATCGAAAAAATGCGAAAGAAAAAAAAAGTCTGAAGTAAATACGTACATGGTGAATGGAATCAGATACATTTACTTTCTTTCTTTGTAAAAAATCGGAAATAACCAGCCTAGTAGTATTTTCGGTATCGCATGTGACTGACTTCTACTAATTAATCTATTTGCCGACTATGTACTGAGATGACAAATGATGGTACTAGGTTCTTTGTTGATACGAGTCTGTTGCCTCCATTTCGTGTTATTTGTATCGACTTCATAAAAATAAAAGATTTGTGATCAGACTTGATTTCATTATTCAACTAGACGTGATCATTGGGACTTGTTTGAGAACAATGACTAAGTCAAGTACAGTGGTATTTCTCAATACTACTACTGCGCATTATTTCGGCTGTGTACATACCAACCCAATTCCCCCCCCCCAAAAAAAAAACCTTAACAAAAAACAAACCCAAAACAAACAAAAAAAAGAAAAGAAAAAAAAGAACAACAAACAAAAAAAAAACCCCAAAAAACATGAAGCATTATTGCACTTTGTAACCGCAGAATTTTCCTACTTTTTTCTGAAAGCTCACTGACATCCCTGATTACATAAAACATTAAAATAAGAGATATGAATTTGGGGTTTAAAAAAATGTTTTCGTCCTTTGAAATTTTGGGAGTATTACATAACAAAGTTCTTAATTTTCTGCAAAATACATTGGTAAAAAATGTCTGACTGCTGACTGCATTTTAATCATTAGATATGATATGACATTATATTATGGATGCTGTTTCAGTTGGCGGCTCAATCTATGAACTGATTCCGTTAATTGAGCACTGTCCTATTTGGCGGTCTGCCCCGTATATTTTCCTAAACATTTCCCACCTCCGTTCATGACCCGTTTCCACCCCTTTCATGGGAATGTGTCGATTCCATTGAACATTGTTGTTCTATTTGGCAGTCTGCCCTGTCGTACATTTTCACGTCCCAAACATTTTCCATCAGCGTTGCTGATCCATTTCTACTCCATGAATCAGTGATTAAACAATGACAATGATTTGGAATTTTATGATTGTTTGTTCCCGGAAGCTAAGATCTACATCATCTGCTCATTTAATTTATTTCCTTTTGTTGATATGTCGCTATGTAATATTCCGTTCTTTCTTAATGGGGCTATTCCTGATGATTCAGTTCTTTTGCTTTTAATAAATGCCAGATCTTTTCAGGATTATATAATTATTGCCTTTCACTATCGTAATTGGGATTTGATTAAGAGTAGACCTAAACCCAAATAGAGGCTGTTTCCTTTAGACTGTCAATTGAAACAGTGCCACTTTATGCATGGGTAGATACTTTTCAAAACTGTTTTCTTAGTAGGAAAGAATACATATTGAATGGAGGATTGAGCAGATTTAAATTGCTTACAACAGTGTTTTACAAATTGTTTTGGTTTATGACCCTCGTTTAATGCATGGACTTAAGCCTATGGTTTATAGATAAGATAGGTGTAAAATGAAAATATGTATGCCCTGTTTTTGTTTTTCAACTTTAGTTTGTGCTTTATGTGAACCTTTTAGCTGAACTTTAATTCCTCTTGCCTCCTATTGCTATGACGTTCAAGAAAGGCCACATGTTTCATGCTGAAATTAATATTTGAACTCACCAGCGGCCATATACACAGACTGTATGCAATTTGTTAGCTCATTTTGGTACAATCTTATTGCAGTGAATTATACTCGAAACATTACGTGATTATTATGGTGTTAATGTCATGTTTTGAGTGTGATTCAATGCAAAGTGATTGTGCCAAAGTGTGTTAACAGTCTACGTACAGTCTGTGAATGCCGGCGCAGGAAGAGAAACGCTGTAGGTTTTTGGTAAACTGGTAGAAAGTTTAAAAAAAATAGAATTAAATTCTCGAGTTGGATAGAAGATATAAAAATGTGTCATTTGTCATGCATCAGTGTTGGAGCTAAAAGATTTGAAGACTAAAGCAATAAAAACCAAGTTCTTTATTTCTGTGTCATACACATCTGTTCACACTGTTGTTCCATGTCATCAGACATTGTATTTGTATCAACCATTTTGTATTCTATTTGTCAATCATTTTAACACTAATACTCCACCCTAACGTATTGGCACTAGATATAAACCAAGCAGAAAAGAAAGAAGAATCAGAACATGAATGCTTATGATATTAAAATGCATGTGATTGATATCTCATTCAGGTGACCATGTATCAAACAAAAAGCTGCGCTTGCTGTGATAAGAACATGCTGTATGCAACCACCCTAAGCTCCTGCACATGGACATTTTATGGATATATGGTCGATGACTACAACATTGTGGTACCTATTACTAATTTTTTTCAAGTTCTTAAATTTTTTTATAGAAATATTGGGAATAGTTATTATCATTTTGATTGATTCCTAGTGTAATTGAATATTTGTTTGTGTTGTAAAAGGGATGAAGGGGGGAGGGAAAGTGTTAAACAAGGATTAGTGACGTAATGATGTACAACAACAAAAAAATGGTCGTATTATTTTTTTTCTTATAGACTGTTTGCCTGCTTGACTTAAATTCCTAATTGCTAGAATTTCTGTCTCTGTGTTTGTCTGCTTTGGCAGTTAGTGTGCCCGTGTGCATTTCTGGGTTGTATGGTTGTGTTTGTCTGTGGGGATAGTTCCTTATTGTTCCTAAATGCCTTCTTCTATTTTGTTTTTTTCATTTCCTAGCTTTCATCACTTCCAGGCATCATTGTGAACACGGTACAGTTTGCGCTCATCTTTATGTATTCTTCTTCCGAGCCTAAGAAAATTGTGGAAAAGAATATTCCTGAGAAAGATATATCTAATGGACACTTTGCTACAGAATTCCATGAGCAAGTTTACAAGGTCAAGCCCAGAAACAGTCTGCGTAAAGGAATTGAGCAGGAGTATAACAACAACAACAAAAAAATACTTTAAACAATTATTCCGAATTGTTTAATTTTTTTGAAAACAGCTTAACCCTTACATTGCCAGGAGTTTTTGATTTTGATATATTCTGGTTGCCACCCGTTATAATGAAAAATGAAATTTTCTACCCTTATTTGTCTAGAATTAGAATATCGTCCAAATTGAATCTTGATAAACAGTAATGCTTGTGGTTTATTCATTACTGTCCACAATTTTGAGCTTGTTTTTTTACATGGAAAAAATAAGGTCCAGAAAAAAAGGCAAAAGAAAAAAGCTAAACCGATGAAGATTTAGAAGGATAGAGAAAGTAGGTAAGATACAAAGGTATATTATTTAGGAAAACAAATAGCGCCATAGTTTTCTAAATTCAGCTTCCATGTTCATCACAATAAGAGGAATGAAAAAAAAAAAAGATAATGGTATGGCTTCAAGTGTAAAACAATTAACAATGATAATAAATATCCAAAGATTTTCAATAGAGCACTTGCCTTTGGTTTGACAAAGCCATTATCACTGTCTTTTCATGATTTATGTTTTTGGTGTTTGTAAGCTGAAGAAGGGGAAACCCACAGTGTTCTTGTTGTTAGTTGTTTCTTTACCATTGCCATTTTTGCATTCCTTTTATTCCGATCATTAACTTCTGGCAGCCCTCATTTCTATGTTGAGCATAGGTTTTTTGACATTTGTCAAACATTGGCATCCAGTATAAGCATTCAATATTTGTCAAACATTGGCAATGTAAGGATTAAATAATTATTATTGAACACTTTTCCCGGATAAACATATAGAAATAAAAGTATTTGGACAAGCAAGAATAGCTTTCAGGCTTGTCTTGTAGTAAATATCAAAATAAGCTCTTGGCAAAGGTTGTCTTCCAAAAAACAACTTGATTTACACTTTTTGTCATTAGTTCATCAAATATATTTTGGTCAACATGTTTTGTTTTTCTTTTTCAAGCCAGCTTGATATCTTTGCTTGGAGCTACAGAATAGTAAAATGAATAAATGGCAGACTCAATGAGATAATCTCAATTTTTTGTCATGAGCTTCCAAATAATAATTGCTGATCTTTCCATTGAATTGATGAAGTAGAAATTTCTAAAGAAATTGATTTTTGTGCCTGTATTCCAAATTTGAATTATGATCTGTGTTAGTCAAATCAGTGCTTAATATGCTATAACTCATCTTTTCATTGTGACCTGTTCATGTGAGAAACTTAACAGCCCATTTTCTGGTCATACTCTGGAAGTGGGTATAGCCACACAGGTAAGAATTGACTGGGCCCTCACTTCGATACAATTGAATAAGCTTTAATCAATGATAACAACAAGTATGTTAAAATCACTCTTGGATATCAAATGAGTGTAGGTGGTGAACCAATAGAAACAGAAAAATTTGTTTTCTTTGCAGTGTGTTGGTGGTCACAGGTAATGTGCACTGTGAATGCAAAGTTTGACCAAAGACGTGAAGTGTCTGCGCAGTGGATACTTGCAAATGCTTTTGTACATGAGCAATATTTTTAATGTCATAAAATTATGGATATGACTGTATTGTATGTGAGAGTATCTTCCATTGCTCCTAGTCAAATTCGAGTCACCAAAGTCTGAAAAAATATATTCACTTTTTCTAGGGGAAGTAAATATGAACATGTAATCAATTAATATCCCATCTTGGATGGTTTTATCATGTATCTTCCAATCACCAATATCTTAGTAAGAATATTAAACACAAAGGGCTTCCGAATGGTGTCTGATTCCAATATCAAAATGTGAGTTAACTGTTGATTAGGAAGGTCAGTTGCATGTTTAGAAAATAAACAAATTTACACTTGTCATACAATTGTATATTTATCTCTGTTTGAAAAGTTACATTTACTTTATCTGTTTTAACTTCTGTTGTGATATTAAAAAACAAACCAATGTTACAAAAGTTTGAAACGGCACCGCTAATGTTGAAAATGTTTTAATAACTAAATATGCATTTTAATATCTTATTATCAATTTTTGAAAGAGGCACATGCAAAAACATTTATTTGATATTGCATATTATACCACTACTAAAATCTTACAAATTTATTTTCTATATCGGCTCTGTCTTGAATGTATCCATGAGTAATTGCTTGTAAATGTAACATAATATAGCTCGCTCAATGAAAAATATTTAATCCAGCTCATTTTAATCACCGCTATCCCTGATGTTCATGTGACTCCAGTATTGCAAAGCGTTTTTATAATGGATGATGAAATATTCTAACAACGATAAAGCATTATTTATGATTCCTATTCATTGTATTCTCATTTCACATTGATGACCAATATACATATGCAATCATTTTTATATCAGTTTTTTTAAACAAATATATTACCTGTGCAGCTCTGGTTGGTTTTCATTCTCTTGTTCCAATTAGTAATCTCTGATGTCTTGTTACCCATACTACAACAACCATTGGCAAGTTTTACATTTTGTCAAACATATTTTCATTATCTATTGCTGCCTCATTTTGGTATCTAAACTTTTTTTTGTAAAACATTCAGTAAATTCTGTGATCATCTCTGTCTGTAATAAACCTGCAATAACCTAATGTGCTTTGAAAGCTTTAGCATATACTTAATTTGAAATACACTCTAGTAGTACATGGTTATAGCGAAAACGTGCATGTATAGCAAAACTAGCGTTATTGCAAAATTAATATTTGGTCCTGATTTTATATTTTATAAATTATGCTGCCTACAACAACAAAACAATTCTTGTGATATAGAGAAATACATGATTATATAAGGAAACAATTTATTGCCATTGTATATGATTTTATTTTGTCATGAAATAATATATAAATAGAATAAATAATATTTCCTTTATTATTCATCCCAGGGGGAAATTTGTCTTTAGGATCTATTCCGAGGGTAGACCGAAATAACCTGGGCGTCAGCCACAATGCAGCACTGCAAAGTGGGATCACGGTCTTGAGAAAAAACCGCAGTGCTTCCACCAGGATTTGAACATGTGACCTCTCAAACCAAAGGCGAGTGACTTAACCACTGCACCACTGGCTCCCCAAATGAAAATGAATATGCCAAATATTGTATGATTTACAGCAGGTTTTTCTTCTTCTCTTCTACTCTCTGTTAATATGATGGGCCTGCTTCCCCCACTTTCATAAACAGGTGAAGGATAACAACACTGGCAATTTTTGTGCCGAAACCCTGGACTTGTTAGCCTCAGGCAATAAAGGTGAATCTGCTTGGATTAATTGGTGTTAGTGTTACAATAAGCTGACTTTGTTTCCCTTCGTTTTGTTATAACAAAATAGCGATACACTGAAATTTCGCTATATTAAGAGAAATGTCCCAGAGACTATGACAGTATTATTTTCCCCTGTCTTTACATTTGGTAAATAACATATTTATTCAGTCAAATGCAATACCCTTGGGACATGTCCGGTGGTATTTTAATTATTGTATTTTCTTATTTTATTCAAGATAGATTTTGAATAGTTTTGAGAATCTGCTGATATTTTGCTTGTTGAAGAAAGAAAATGTCCAGATATGTCCATTTTCTGTGTGCCTTTCCTTTTATATTTACATTCATATTAATCACCAATCATTATTATTTTTTATTTTCAGTCTTGTAGGTGATACTTGTTGTTTTGATTCGTATTAATACAGTATTATGGTAAAAGGGAAATAATGAAGAAATGTTCCAGTTCCATGATAAATACTGCGGCATATTTTAAAAAAAAGTCTTTATGTTGCCATATCTTCTTCAGTTTTGAAAGCTATAAACTTTTATTATATTTTTGTTTTGATGTCTTTATCATTGTTTAAATGTTATCGAACATAAGTTCTTTACTGTGATTTTTTTAGACCGCATGTTATTGATTATATGTTTACATTTTTACATAATTAGAATATTTATAGATTAATAGTATAGATAAACGAAGAGCACTTACATAAGTCAGGGGTGTAAATCTTTCAGATTTTGTCTGATTTCAGACATTTTGCTTTGTCTGAATTGGGACTTTTTGCTTTTTCATCTATTAGCGGCAAGCTATGATTGCAGACTCACTAGTCCATCTTTGGTCTTTCTGATGTTTTCAGATTATTTTTTTCGTTTGCCATTTACACCCCTGAATTGAGTCACAATCATCACTCTGTGCTCTTTACAATACCTCATCTATCGCTAAGAAGGCAATGACAATGACAAGACTATTTTCCCTTCTCCCTTGGATACCCATCCTAACCAAGTAGATTGTCAGTCATAAAAAGGGCAAGGCGTCTAATCCAAAGATTCAACACCAGAAACCTTGCCGTTCAACCTAATATGGTATCTTGATCTATTTAAAAAAAGAAATACCTGCGATTCATGATTGCTTTTCTTTTTCTTCCAACATGGCTCTTCATACGAGATATACTATCAGATTATATTACCATAGCGCTCACACCCAGTGCAGTATAAATGATCTGTATTATTAATATTATTATTGAAATTTTGATGATTTTTATATAATGTACATTGCCCTGTGAGGTGTCTGAGAGCTTTGATTTTCCTGAATTATATCCCTTGATCTTTGAAACCCCTTATTGGTCAACTATTGTTGTTTTATTTGTTTTTAATTTGCATTTTTTATGGGCATGATTAAAATGACCAACAGTCTATTGCCAGTTGCGACAGAATTGTGTTGTGCAATGTAGATCAAAAGAATCAGTTGGAAGATAGTCATCTGTGCAAGGCCACACAAAAGACTTCCGAACTATCCCTTCAGGCATTAAACACATTTTATCAAGGTACAACCAAATACATCGCCCCGCTGTCTACTTTGACACTGACTCTTTGTCTGGGGCCATAAGCTATTCATGGTAACAAAGGGGTGATGTTAACAATTCATAAACAATGACAATGACAATTGAGTTACGTGTTTGTCAAATCTAGACAAGCCAGTAATCTGATTAAATTTATTAACATTTAGTTTGCATTTTGTTCCTTTTTTAAAAATTGTTTTGTTGAGGTGCCGAGATACAGGGTGCTCAGGTGGCAGAGAAATTTAGATAGCGGGCATATATAGTGGCCATTTTGATAGAAAAAAATTGATTTCGTCAAAAAAGCGGGCACTCAGGCGAAATATGCATTTTCATTTAGGCATAGGGCACTCTGGCAAAATCTACTATAATTTGAAAATTCCAGTAGATATGTGTTTTTTGTTGTCTCCAGTTTTGTGGATAAACCTGGGTTATACATATTTGAAATCAATTTCAATCAGAAGCTTCCTCCTATCCATTCATCTTTCCACTTTTCATTTCACCACAATTTATCTCTGAATTTGTTGGTCTTATCTCCTTTTTTTTCTTCTTTATGCTCTTAATCTTCTTTTTCATTATTCATTTTAAATTAACTTCATCTATATATGCAGTGGCCTATACTTGAATTAAACTTCCATGAATTGATCTTCTGTTGATATAGTCAGACATGAGCTCAATTGTAATATTTGGATATGAAAATAAAACGGATTCATTTAGTTTTGCCTGAATGCTGTAATTCTTGTGTTGATACCCCCCCCCCCCCCCCAAATCCCTTTTTCCATTTCAAAGAAATTGACGAGTTACGTTTATTTTCCGAATGGATATCCTACCATATTATTATACCATAGGTGAAAAAAAAAAAGTACGGGCGCACACGTTTCGGGACGGGTTGAAGAAATTTTTCATTTTTTTGTCAGTTTTTAAATATATACAAAGATAGATAACAAGTCCTTTCGGGCCATGAGGACCATGCCATAGAGCCGGAGCTTATCCCGGTTTCCATAGCGTGAAGTGGACTGAGTGACAATATGTCACCCTTCTGGATAGGACGCTGGTCTATCGCAGATTACTTCCCCAGCTGCAAGCTGGT
>JARDUL010049605.1:0-12322 GCA_030265205.1 Dirona pellucida | reverse complement strand
AGAGAGAGAGAGAGAGAGAGAGAGAGAGAGAGAGAGAGAGAGAGAGAGAGAGAGAGAGAAAGAGAGGGAGGGAGAGAAAAAGAAATCATGAAGCAGATGTCAACATCGAATGACTCCAAGAAAGAGTCAAGACAGACGCAAGTTGTGACAAATAAATCTGTGCTAAATTACATCAATGTATATTATTGATCGCTAAAAAAAAATGCAATTACTTACACCTTCTAGTTGATCAATGTGCAACTTGAGATTTGGGTCCTTCAACAGTTTCTTTGACAGCATAGAATCTATAGAATCCACGGGAGTCTCTCTGCCAACTCCTGCAGTGAAACTCCGATTCATGTGTGTGTTTGAATTCGAAGCCTCCATAAAGTGATTGGCCACTTCGCTACTGTGACTTGACGACGGGCTGATGTGACCGTTCATGTTGGAAGAATGACCTGAAATAATTGTAGCTTTGTGAAACAAATTACAGTTAATAATGTGAACAATTTTTAACTTGCATACTTAAAACCAGAAACAAAACAAACTTAAACTTTGTCAAAAACTATAAATCTAGTGTTATGCAAAAATTCCATTTTAACATATTTCATTTAATTAAAAAAACCAAAACAAAACAACCCCCCCCCAAAAAAAACCCAAACAAAGCAACAAAATAGCCCCCCCCCAAAAAACCAAACCAAAACAACAAAAAAACAAACCAAAACCAAACAAACAAAAACAAAAAAAAACCAAAACATAAAAAAACAAAAAAAAACCAAAACATAAAAAAACCCCTACCTAAACAATTAAAACAAAATAGAACTTAACATGTAGTTTCACCACAGCTTTTTACTCTTTATCATCTATTCTACCGTTGGAATTATAACCTCTACACCTTTAAGAAAATGCTAGCATACCTGATAAATTCAAATGAAATTCATTTTGATCCAAGGAGTCAGACAAATCTAAACTGGCTCCCTATAGGAAGGAATGAAAAAAAAAGAAGAAAATTAGAAGAAAAAAAGAGGGTAGTCACTAGAAAAACAGTTTAGATTTCACATTTTGCTCACAGACAAAACAAAACAAACAACATTACACTCTTCATACTCCAATAATAATAATAATAATAACAATAATAAAAATAATATATAATAGTAAATATAATGAATGGCATTTATAGAGTACTTATCCACGATCATCAACATGCTCTAAGCCCATCACAGTAGCACAATATTTGCCCTGGGAGAGCAATGGAACACCCAACACTTAATACGCCACACACTGAGAGAAGAATATTGCTATGTTTCTAATAGTATGAGTATGAAAGGCCATAACCAAAAATTTCCATCACTCTCAGCCTGCATGTGACGTTTAAAGTTGGTTTTAGATGTTTGCGACATTGGGGCCATCAAAACAGCAGATTGAGTCTATGCAGGAAAAGTTCCCAATCAAGCAGTGCGCTCATCAACTGCTCGTCTTCAATTCCTGATGCAGATTCTTTATAGCCATGTGTTAGGTGATGAGTGGTGTAAGTCCTCATTGACATTTTGATTTACTTCCATTCATTAGTCATGTGCACCCTTCAGAGCTTGACATATGACTGGCCCCTACACTGCTTTTTGCGGTATAAAGAACAAACAAACAAACAAGTTCCCAATCCTCGTCATTGTTTTATGGTGAATTAGATGGACAAAATATCACTTGGCAGGAAATATGCACTAAATTTCACCAAAGTAAATAGCAATTCAATATCAAATATCTCTTTTAGTACCACCAACCTTAAAAGCAGCACCGTTCTTTTGAAACTCTACGTCGGCTGAAATTCAGAAATCAACACCCATCATCAACATGAAAACAATCCCAAAAACAAAAATTCTTACATCACACCTACTAGTTTGTTGATTGAACAGTGACTCTTCCATTTAGCTTACCTCCAATGTTCGGAATAAAGAGGTGCAAAATCTAGATAGTGGCCGTTCTATTCTGTCATTAAAAGGACCAAATTTTCAAGAAGCTATGCATCCAAGGGTAAGTATGACATTGATTAATTTTCACAAAGTTGGATTTCACACAAAGCAGCCAGGTTATATTTGATCTTTCTCTCTTCTTTGACAATTTTTTGAGGGCCGGTCACACTACACCCTGCTCTAGACTATCCCATTAAAAAACCCCAATAAAATCCAAAAATGTTTAGAGTATATAAATGTATGCTAATGCCAAATTAAAACACTCTTTCACTTTCATTAAATAATGTTTCCAGAACACAAATTATTTTCATCCTTTTCTGATGAATAGAATGAAAAAAAATATGATAATGGTATAGCATCAAGGTGTAAAACAATTGACGGTTGTTTCACACTTGAAGCTATACCATTATCATTTTTCTTTTTACATTCCTTTTATTCAGATTGTAAACTTCTGACAGTCCTCATTCCTTTGCTTTCTTTTCTCATCCAAACATGTTGCATTATCACAGTACAGTACCAACCTGATTCATTTGAAGCGTTTCCTTTTTTACCACAGTTAGATAATGGTCCATACTTTGCCTGATAATCAGCAAGCTCTCTCCTACAAAAAAATCAAATTATGAAGAAAATAAATTCTGTCATGAATGTGTCGTGGTCAGAATAAACATGATTACATGAATGATTATCAACATGAATCTTTTTGACCCTTAAAAATAACGCCCAAATGCAATGTTAATGTTATAAATGCAACAATGTCAATCATGAGAGCTTTTCATGTCTCTCATAATCAAAATCTAAAGTTTGCTTGTTGCCGCTTAAACAGAGGAGTATCACTCTCCGAAGTCATTATAATTCATCTACCTTGTTTCCATACATGCCTGTAATTATTATCATCATGGGTCATTATTTTATCATCATGAGTGAAAATATGTTGTACTTGTGATTGATCCTTGTTAATTGTCGCTTGACAAAAGCCTTTGGTTGAAATGTAACTGTTTTGTGCTGCCAATCATTGAAGATAATTAACATACTCTTATATTTTTACTCATGTCTGGATAGCTTCGGCAGGTCATTATTACTATTGTATTTGTTATCAATATCACTTATAGAAGCTTAGGTTCCATTCAAATCTAAAATCCAACCTCGACTCCTCATCCCTGGTAATGACCATCTCCACATGATTTGAAGCCGAGGCTTGACGAAGTATGGAAACAGCCCTGGATCAAAAAAGAGTTGGAGAGAATATTTATTACATGATCAAAAATTAATACTTACAGAAACAAAGCTTTTAAATTTTAATTGAAGTGCTAAAATCTTATATATATACTAATACTAAAAAATATTTTTACAACAGAAATAAACAGAATATATATGGTTCAATATATGAAAACATGACCAGGACCAGTAAATTTCTGAAAACCATTTGAACCCATGACCTGTTTCCCATAGTGACTGACCATTTTAACCACTCCACTAGGGACACGCCACCCTGAGGAAATGGAGAAGTAAAGAGACGCATACCTGTCATAAGTAATCCCTTCCATACTTTGTCCATTCACTTCTAGAATGAGATCTCCATTCTGTACTTCTTCCCCTGATAAAAGAAAATACATATACATCTCAAAATCTACAACAATAAAAGTAAATAAGAACAAGGTCACTCAAAATGCTCTCGAAAAAGCTTATGCACAAATGTCAATGGAAATAATATGCAAAATTAAAATGCATTCCTAAATTTTGCTAAAATAACTTATTTTTAACAAAACGTCTTTATCTGTCAGTGAACTGATTAAAATCCTACATATTTTTCAGTAAATCATTTTTCCTTGTCATCTGATGGACTGAATTAATGTAAACATTCATTTCAAATTGTCTTCGGTCCATCAATATTGTAAAAAAAAGATTTCTAGCGCAGGGATGTAAATGGCATCTGGAGAAATTCTCTGACAAGAAACGCCGGGGTCCAGGGGCAGCGTAGGCAGCACCAAGCAAACCCATTTTTGTCTACCTTTCGGAAATAATCTGAAAAAAAATCGCTGTTGTCATCTTTCAACAATAACCAATCCCATCGAAATTTGTTCCTACACTGTAGATCTATCGCATCAACTGTTGGGGTGTATCTCGCTCCACAAAGTTAGGAGACCTTCGTGAACATGACGCCATGTTGTGTTTACTAATTTTAATACTTACCAATGAGAGTTACTTCCCTTATACCTATCATCTATTTCCCCGCTTCGGCTATTTACGTGGGTCAGAGAATTTTTCTCTGAATCCTCGGAGAATCTCGGACTAATGATAGTGACGGAAACTCGGCCGTCAGAGAATTGTTCTCTGAAAATTTGTCTTACAGATAACGAACGGATATCGTGACAATAGTATTAATGTAATTGTGAAAGTAACTTCCTTTTGTTCATAGTTTTTAGGTTTCGAATTCTTATAGTCGAAAAAAAATACTAGATCTATCAGTGAATTTTAATTTTTTTAATCTGAAATAACAAAAATTAAATAGAATTAGATCTAGAATCTAGATCTATTTCTAGACTAGAAATAGAGACTAGATCAAGGAATTTACCCCCAAATTTCAACACAATCAAATAATCTGAAATCAGAGAAAATCTGAAAGATTTACATCCCTGCTAGTGTTCGTTTAATTTCACTTTAATTTGCTTTGTAAGACTTGCAATTAGCGAAGGGCATGTAGATATTGAGGTGGCCTATCAGATAACACTAAAGCACCATTCTTGCATGGTTATTACATGTAAGTGCTCAATAGGCAATGACTAAATGAGGAGACTCTACATACAATTGGGTGTGTTTTATAAATGAATGGGACACATAACAATTGACAGCAAAGCAGAAAGAAAGAAAACAGATTTTGTGAAAGCAAAAGCAACTCCATACTTCTTTTATTCACCGCCTATTTGTTTTTCTTCAACATGTATTCACCCTGTCTGTGTGTATGTAGGAATTGGTACCTGTGTGCGTCTTGTGTGCGTGTGTGCGTGTCTGAGTGTATTCATGAATTTATGCAAACTTGATTTTATTTAACTGCAATGTAAACCAAAACGAATTTCCTTATGGACAATAAAGATATATTATTATTATTATTATTATTATTATTGTACCTTTTGCCTCTGCCAGACCATTTGGCAAAACCCGTTTTATGAAAATACCAAAGTCTTCTTTTCCGTCTAGACTACATCCACCACAGATCTTTAGGCCTGGAGAATGAAAAATTATAAATATATTATATTATAATATATAGATTTTGTAACAAATTCAAAAAAGAAAAAAACAACATGTTAGAACGATGGTAAGCGATAGACTTAAAGTATGTTCATTAATTTCAAATAAAAACAAAACAAAATGCAACATACATCAAACTAGATGGTAGAGATGTAGCCATTTGTCA
Source organism: Dirona pellucida (assembly GCA_030265205.1). Taxonomy (NCBI): domain Eukaryota; kingdom Metazoa; phylum Mollusca; class Gastropoda; order Nudibranchia; family Dironidae; genus Dirona; species Dirona pellucida. The sequence goes on along the minus strand of JARDUL010049605.1, from coordinate 6,964 downwards.
CATTGTAAGATGAATAATGTCATTGTTCCTTTATTCAGTACAACGCTGCAGTGAGTCGGATATTCTCTGAGTCAGGAATCAAAGATAATATTAGGAGGTAATTTGTAGGCTTTACACCAAGCACATTTTATTTCTTAAGGTTTGAAGAGATGGAAGTTATTTCTAGAACCCAAGAGAGCAAATTATACCAAGACAAACGCATGTAACAACTCACCTAATCCCTGGGTCGTATTTTCAAATGAAATAAGCTCGGATTCCCTTGCATCCTCCATGTCGTCATCACCGACCATGATATTGTCTCTATTGAAAAGACTACATAATTTATTTAAAAAAAATCAATAGCAAAAGGTTCACACATCACAAATTTTTTTCCCTGAAATTAATCTGGATCAAAGGGAGAACAGAGAGTTTTTAAAATATCACAATTTTAAACTCATGTCTCTTTTAACTCTTTACAACAGTTTATCAAAAAGTTCCTTTATTCTTATATATGAAAATGAAATAAAAATAAACCGCTGAAATTCAACCTTAAATTTCTTGTTTCTCATTGAACAAAGCTTTCCACGATTACAGCAAGGGATGAATGAAAACATAACAAAAATATCTACATACACACTTTATATTTAATGTGTAAAAGTAAGAGTGAGGTACAACATACCTTCCATGATTCACAAGCTGTTCTTGAGGATACCCTGGGTCAGTTAAAGTCAAAGTGACAGACATTATGGGTTGCTTTTAGATACCATCAGCTTTAAGAGACCAAAAAAATATATTCAATTAATTAGGTAATTCAATAGCACATATATGTGCTATTGAATTACCTAATTAATTGAATATATTTTTTTGGTCTCTTAAAGCTGATGGTATCTAAAAGCAACCCATAATGTCTGTCACTTTGACTTTAACTGACCCAGGGTATCCTCAAGAACAGCTTGTGAATCATGGAAGGTATGTTGTACCTCACTCTTACTTTTACACATTAAATATAAAGTGTGTATGTAGATATTTTTGTTATGTTTTCATTCATCCCTTGCTGTAATCGTGGAAAGCTTTGTTCAATGAGAAACAAGAAATTTAAGGTTGAATTTCAGCGGTTTATTTTTATTTCATTTTCATATATAAGAATAAAGGAACTTTTTGATAAACTGTTGTAAAGAGTTAAAAGAGACATGAGTTTAAAATTGTGATATTTTAAAAACTCTCTGTTCTCCCTTTGATCCAGATTAATTTCAGGGAAAAAAATTTGTGATGTGTGAACCTTTTGCTATTGATTTTTTTTAAATAAATTATGTAGTCTTTTCAATAGAGACAATATCATGGTCGGTGATGACGACATGGAGGATGCAAGGGAATCCGAGCTTATTTCATTTGAAAATACGACCCAGGGATTAGGTGAGTTGTTACATGCGTTTGTCTTGGTATAATTTGCTCTCTTGGGTTCTAGAAATAACTTCCATCTCTTCAAACCTTAAGAAATAAAATGTGCTTGGTGTAAAGCCTACAAATTACCTCCTAATATTATCTTTGATTCCTGACTCAGAGAATATCCGACTCACTGCAGCGTTGTACTGAATAAAGGAACAATGACATTATTCATCTTACAATGTGACAAATGGCTACATCTCTACCATCTAGTTTGATGTATGTTGCATTTTGTTTTGTTTTTATTTGAAATTAATGAACATACTTTAAGTCTATCGCTTACCATCGTTCTAACATGTTGTTTTTTTCTTTTTTGAATTTGTTACAAAATCTATATATTATAATATAATATATTTATAATTTTTCATTCTCCAGGCCTAAAGATCTGTGGTGGATGTAGTCTAGACGGAAAAGAAGACTTTGGTATTTTCATAAAACGGGTTTTGCCAAATGGTCTGGCAGAGGCAAAAGGTACAATAATAATAATAATAATAATAATAATATATCTTTATTGTCCATAAGGAAATTCGTTTTGGTTTACATTGCAGTTAAATAAAATCAAGTTTGCATAAATTCATGAATACACTCAGACACGCACACACGCACACAAGACGCACACAGGTACCAATTCCTACATACACACAGACAGGGTGAATACATGTTGAAGAAAAACAAATAGGCGGTGAATAAAAGAAGTATGGAGTTGCTTTTGCTTTCACAAAATCTGTTTTCTTTCTTTCTGCTTTGCTGTCAATTGTTATGTGTCCCATTCATTTATAAAACACACCCAATTGTATGTAGAGTCTCCTCATTTAGTCATTGCCTATTGAGCACTTACATGTAATAACCATGCAAGAATGGTGCTTTAGTGTTATCTGATAGGCCACCTCAATATCTACATGCCCTTCGCTAATTGCAAGTCTTACAAAGCAAATTAAAGTGAAATTAAACGAACACTAGCAGGGATGTAAATCTTTCAGATTTTCTCTGATTTCAGATTATTTGATTGTGTTGAAATTTGGGGGTAAATTCCTTGATCTAGTCTCTATTTCTAGTCTAGAAATAGATCTAGATTCTAGATCTAATTCTATTTAATTTTTGTTATTTCAGATTAAAAAAATTAAAATTCACTGATAGATCTAGTATTTTTTTTCGACTATAAGAATTCGAAACCTAAAAACTATGAACAAAAGGAAGTTACTTTCACAATTACATTAATACTATTGTCACGATATCCGTTCGTTATCTGTAAGACAAATTTTCAGAGAACAATTCTCTGACGGCCGAGTTTCCGTCACTATCATTAGTCCGAGATTCTCCGAGGATTCAGAGAAAAATTCTCTGACCCACGTAAATAGCCGAAGCGGGGAAATAGATGATAGGTATAAGGGAAGTAACTCTCATTGGTAAGTATTAAAATTAGTAAACACAACATGGCGTCATGTTCACGAAGGTCTCCTAACTTTGTGGAGCGAGATACACCCCAACAGTTGATGCGATAGATCTACAGTGTAGGAACAAATTTCGATGGGATTGGTTATTGTTGAAAGATGACAACAGCGATTTTTTTTCAGATTATTTCCGAAAGGTAGACAAAAATGGGTTTGCTTGGTGCTGCCTACGCTGCCCCTGGACCCCGGCGTTTCTTGTCAGAGAATTTCTCCAGATGCCATTTACATCCCTGCGCTAGAAATCTTTTTTTTACAATATTGATGGACCGAAGACAATTTGAAATGAATGTTTACATTAATTCAGTCCATCAGATGACAAGGAAAAATGATTTACTGAAAAATATGTAGGATTTTAATCAGTTCACTGACAGATAAAGACGTTTTGTTAAAAATAAGTTATTTTAGCAAAATTTAGGAATGCATTTTAATTTTGCATATTATTTCCATTGACATTTGTGCATAAGCTTTTTCGAGAGCATTTTGAGTGACCTTGTTCTTATTTACTTTTATTGTTGTAGATTTTGAGATGTATATGTATTTTCTTTTATCAGGGGAAGAAGTACAGAATGGAGATCTCATTCTAGAAGTGAATGGACAAAGTATGGAAGGGATTACTTATGACAGGTATGCGTCTCTTTACTTCTCCATTTCCTCAGGGTGGCGTGTCCCTAGTGGAGTGGTTAAAATGGTCAGTCACTATGGGAAACAGGTCATGGGTTCAAATGGTTTTCAGAAATTTACTGGTCCTGGTCATGTTTTCATATATTGAACCATATATATTCTGTTTATTTCTGTTGTAAAAATATTTTTTAGTATTAGTATATATATAAGATTTTAGCACTTCAATTAAAATTTAAAAGCTTTGTTTCTGTAAGTATTAATTTTTGATCATGTAATAAATATTCTCTCCAACTCTTTTTTGATCCAGGGCTGTTTCCATACTTCGTCAAGCCTCGGCTTCAAATCATGTGGAGATGGTCATTACCAGGGATGAGGAGTCGAGGTTGGATTTTAGATTTGAATGGAACCTAAGCTTCTATAAGTGATATTGATAACAAATACAATAGTAATAATGACCTGCCGAAGCTATCCAGACATGAGTAAAAATATAAGAGTATGTTAATTATCTTCAATGATTGGCAGCACAAAACAGTTACATTTCAACCAAAGGCTTTTGTCAAGCGACAATTAACAAGGATCAATCACAAGTACAACATATTTTCACTCATGATGATAAAATAATGACCCATGATGATAATAATTACAGGCATGTATGGAAACAAGGTAGATGAATTATAATGACTTCGGAGAGTGATACTCCTCTGTTTAAGCGGCAACAAGCAAACTTTAGATTTTGATTATGAGAGACATGAAAAGCTCTCATGATTGACATTGTTGCATTTATAACATTAACATTGCATTTGGGCGTTATTTTTAAGGGTCAAAAAGATTCATGTTGATAATCATTCATGTAATCATGTTTATTCTGACCACGACACATTCATGACAGAATTTATTTTCTTCATAATTTGATTTTTTTGTAGGAGAGAGCTTGCTGATTATCAGGCAAAGTATGGACCATTATCTAACTGTGGTAAAAAAGGAAACGCTTCAAATGAATCAGGTTGGTACTGTACTGTGATAATGCAACATGTTTGGATGAGAAAAGAAAGCAAAGGAATGAGGACTGTCAGAAGTTTACAATCTGAATAAAAGGAATGTAAAAAGAAAAATGATAATGGTATAGCTTCAAGTGTGAAACAACCGTCAATTGTTTTACACCTTGATGCTATACCATTATCATATTTTTTTTCATTCTATTCATCAGAAAAGGATGAAAATAATTTGTGTTCTGGAAACATTATTTAATGAAAGTGAAAGAGTGTTTTAATTTGGCATTAGCATACATTTATATACTCTAAACATTTTTGGATTTTATTGGGGTTTTTTAATGGGATAGTCTAGAGCAGGGTGTAGTGTGACCGGCCCTCAAAAAATTGTCAAAGAAGAGAGAAAGATCAAATATAACCTGGCTGCTTTGTGTGAAATCCAACTTTGTGAAAATTAATCAATGTCATACTTACCCTTGGATGCATAGCTTCTTGAAAATTTGGTCCTTTTAATGACAGAATAGAACGGCCACTATCTAGATTTTGCACCTCTTTATTCCGAACATTGGAGGTAAGCTAAATGGAAGAGTCACTGTTCAATCAACAAACTAGTAGGTGTGATGTAAGAATTTTTGTTTTTGGGATTGTTTTCATGTTGATGATGGGTGTTGATTTCTGAATTTCAGCCGACGTAGAGTTTCAAAAGAACGGTGCTGCTTTTAAGGTTGGTGGTACTAAAAGAGATATTTGATATTGAATTGCTATTTACTTTGGTGAAATTTAGTGCATATTTCCTGCCAAGTGATATTTTGTCCATCTAATTCACCATAAAACAATGACGAGGATTGGGAACTTGTTTGTTTGTTTGTTCTTTATACCGCAAAAAGCAGTGTAGGGGCCAGTCATATGTCAAGCTCTGAAGGGTGCACATGACTAATGAATGGAAGTAAATCAAAATGTCAATGAGGACTTACACCACTCATCACCTAACACATGGCTATAAAGAATCTGCATCAGGAATTGAAGACGAGCAGTTGATGAGCGCACTGCTTGATTGGGAACTTTTCCTGCATAGACTCAATCTGCTGTTTTGATGGCCCCAATGTCGCAAACATCTAAAACCAACTTTAAACGTCACATGCAGGCTGAGAGTGATGGAAATTTTTGGTTATGGCCTTTCATACTCATACTATTAGAAACATAGCAATATTCTTCTCTCAGTGTGTGGCGTATTAAGTGTTGGGTGTTCCATTGCTCTCCCAGGGCAAATATTGTGCTACTGTGATGGGCTTAGAGCATGTTGATGATCGTGGATAAGTACTCTATAAATGCCATTCATTATATTTACTATTATATATTATTTTTATTATTGTTATTATTATTATTATTATTGGAGTATGAAGAGTGTAATGTTGTTTGTTTTGTTTTGTCTGTGAGCAAAATGTGAAATCTAAACTGTTTTTCTAGTGACTACCCTCTTTTTTTCTTCTAATTTTCTTCTTTTTTTTTCATTCCTTCCTATAGGGAGCCAGTTTAGATTTGTCTGACTCCTTGGATCAAAATGAATTTCATTTGAATTTATCAGGTATGCTAGCATTTTCTTAAAGGTGTAGAGGTTATAATTCCAACGGTAGAATAGATGATAAAGAGTAAAAAGCTGTGGTGAAACTACATGTTAAGTTCTATTTTGTTTTAATTGTTTAGGTAGGGGTTTTTTTATGTTTTGGTTTTTTTTTGTTTTTTTATGTTTTGGTTTTTTTTTGTTTTTGTTTGTTTGGTTTTGGTTTGTTTTTTTGTTGTTTTGGTTTGGTTTTTTGGGGGGGGGCTATTTTGTTGCTTTGTTTGGGTTTTTTTTGGGGGGGGGTTGTTTTGTTTTGGTTTTTTTAATTAAATGAAATATGTTAAAATGGAATTTTTGCATAACACTAGATTTATAGTTTTTGACAAAGTTTAAGTTTGTTTTGTTTCTGGTTTTAAGTATGCAAGTTAAAAATTGTTCACATTATTAACTGTAATTTGTTTCACAAAGCTACAATTATTTCAGGTCATTCTTCCAACATGAACGGTCACATCAGCCCGTCGTCAAGTCACAGTAGCGAAGTGGCCAATCACTTTATGGAGGCTTCGAATTCAAACACACACATGAATCGGAGTTTCACTGCAGGAGTTGGCAGAGAGACTCCCGTGGATTCTATAGATTCTATGCTGTCAAAGAAACTGTTGAAGGACCCAAATCTCAAGTTGCACATTGATCAACTAGAAGGTGTAAGTAATTGCATTTTTTTTTAGCGATCAATAATATACATTGATGTAATTTAGCACAGATTTATTTGTCACAACTTGCGTCTGTCTTGACTCTTTCTTGGAGTCATTCGATGTTGACATCTGCTTCATGATTTCTTTTTCTCTCCCTCCCTCTCTTTCTCTCTCTCTCTCTCTCTCTCTCTCTCTCTCTCTCTCTCTCTCTCTCTCTCTCTCTCT
>JARDUL010049383.1:0-12327 GCA_030265205.1 Dirona pellucida | reverse complement strand
TTATTATTATTATTGTTATTATTATTATTATTGTTATTATTATTATTATTATTATTGTTATTATTATTATTATTATTGTTATTATTATTATTATCGTTGTCGTCGTCGTCATTATTATTATTATTATTATTATCATTATTATTATCATCATTATCATTACTAATGTTATTATTCTCATTATTATTATCATTATACCAGATGAGATAATTGTCCAGTCTGTTCAAGTTTCTTGCAAACTGCACGGCTCAATTTGTGCAAATATGTGGAGGTTGGGTGTCTCATTGCTATGGCCGGCGAGACGATGGATGTGGCTGCAGGCATGGATTTGATTCCAACTGTTAAAATCACTTTTCGTATCTTATCTATTGTCTACTTATCTCTATTGTCTATTTTTATGGCCCTGCATTAACATCCTTCTATCTTTTGATCATGAACCTGATATAGTGTTGCAGATATCTGATGAAAATGCACTAAATTGTTAAGTTGTTTTTTTTCTCCGTTTTCTTTGTTCCTTATCTAGGACTGTGTTCTTTTCCACGACACCATCCATCATAACATTGCCTACGGAAACCTGTCTGCGACAGACGAAGAGGTTCACAAAGCCGCCGACATGGCCGAGATCCATGATGCTATCACGAACCGATTTCCCCACAAGTACGAGACTCAGGTTGGAGAACGGGGACTTAAATTATCCGGTGAGTCATCACTTACCTCAATCTCGTTCACGAACTGGTTGCATTCCTTGGATTTTTTGTGAATAGGATATTTCTGTATTGTGGAAACCTGACTTTGCCTGATATTGCCATTTTCAGAAGGGACGTTCCTATTGTCCTGCTCTCAACATTTGTACATTTAACTGTTGTAGCATTTATATTTCATTCCTTTAACTTTTGACCTTTTTGTTTTTCTATCAAAGGAGGAGAAAAGCAAAGAGTTGCCATTGCCAGAACCATTTTGAAAAACCCACCAATTATTATATATGATGAGGCAACCTCTGCCCTTGACTCAATTACAGAGCAGGTGAGTGAATAGAATGATATAAGACAAGATATATAAAAAAGTCCTTTCGAGCCTTGAGGCTCATAGAGCCTGAGCTTGTCCCACTTTCTGTAGCATGAAGCAGACAGAGTGACAATACGTCATCCTTCTTGATAGGACGCTGGTCTATCACAGATTACTTTCTCAGCTGCAAGCTGGCACCCATTTTGACACCTGGGTCAAGTGAGGCAATTGTAGTAAAGTTTCTTGCCCAAGAAAAACAACGAAGTGACTGGGATAGGATTTAAACCCACGACCTTCGCCATGAAAGTCTGCTGTCCTAATCACCTGACTTGGCATATGAAAAAAAAGGCAATTCTTACCTTATCACAGAAATACAATTTTATTTTTTTAGATTCAGGCATCATCCATTTATCTTGTGTGTGTGTGTGTAATCAGGGATCTTCAAAAGGATTTAATGGAATTTTTTTCTTTTTTTTTTCTTTCTTCAAGAATATTCTTCATGCTTTAAGACGAGTCACCAAAGGACGCACAACAATCGTAATCGCACATCGTCTGTCCACTGTCATCGATGCCGATCAGATTCTAGTACTGGACAGCGGTCGAGTTGCAGAGCAAGGATCCCACCTTGAGCTTATGGCAGATCCAAACGGCCTCTATGCCCAGCTGTGGATGAAGCAAGGAGGATCTATGGACGCTTACAGTGTGGACGTCAACAACAATGATGCGGGAAAAGATGATGAACAAAATTCTACTCCTCCCTCTAGATAATGAAAGCTCAGATTATTGCTTTGAATTGTCAAGTAGCCTAGTAGGCAATTACAGTAGACAAAAAAAAAACAACCTCAAAACATTATAAATTTAGCTCAATAGAATCAAATTCGTGTAAGATCCCAGTCTTTGGGAAACGAGGAAATTGTGATCGTCTTAGACAGTCCAGGATTTTAAACTAATTGGATTTTAGTGAGCTAAATTTATATTATGTTTTTGGTTTTTTTTAGAGGAAGCGTAGTGACCTAGTGGTGTGAGTTGTGAGGAATCCCACTTCCAAAATTGCATTGTTGTCCTTGGGTTGGATTCCGAACTCTGATAACTGTACTGTACTCAAGATATAGAAAATGGGTACAGTACTAGAAGATCACAGCTGAGAAAGTGTCCTGTTCAAATTAGGGCAAATTGTTCCCTGTCCCGCTATGAGTGAAAGGGCAGCACTTCAATTTTTTCCAATTATTTATTGAAAAAAGATTATGTAACAGATGCTTGATGTTAGTAAACATGAAATGTTTATGTTGCAAATGTTCTTGATTGTGTGGATGCGTTGGTAAAACAATGAACTTTTGATAAACGATGGGTATATATTATCTATATATTATATATTATATACGGATATATTTAAGTTATAAAGAATGCTATGATGTTTATAGTAATTGTTTTATGATGGTGTGATTCCAGCTTTTCTCTTAGATAGATACGGACATTATTGATGAACGATTCAGTATTGACTCTGTGTTGCAGTTTGAACACGTGGACAGTACTTCTGAGCAATTCAGTATTATCTCATAAACCTACGTGTTAGGAACAGCAAATAGATTTGATGCCTTGATCCAGATCTATGTAGAAGTGATTCATTTTATCCTTGAAGTACTTATTATTTCTTGTATTATAAGGAATGTGATACAGTAAAGTTCATTGCTATTACTTCTTTTTAATTTATTTTTTTTACAAATTTCTGTTTTACTTAATTAATGCTTGTAACATGTAACAGCTGCTTTTCTATGTTGAAAATGTACTATGTTGATTGAATTTATTGTGTCTTCCATTTCAATTTCAGTCAAAAGTGGGATGCTACTGTACTGTATGTGACTGTTACTGTTACCGTGTTTCAAAACTGTCTTCTTTTTAGTCTTATTTTTGTCTCACTTCGTTTGCTTCTCTTTCCACCCAGCTTTGCTGTGGTCACTAGATATGACATTCGAATAGGACAAGATCATTCAAAGATTTTCCCCAGCAACTTAAATTTTAAAAATATCTAACAATTATTTTAAAAAAAATAAAACAATAAATACATGAAAAGAAAATAATAAATATATTAATGAAGATAAATTCTCTTTATTCATCCCAGGGGAGAATTTGTCTTTAGGGTCTATTGCAAGGATAGACCGGTATAACCCAGGCGTCAGCCGCAGTGCATCGATGCAAAGTGGGATCAAGCAAGGTCTTGAGAAAAAAATCCAGTGCTTCCACCAGGATTCGAACCCGCGACCTTTGATCCAAAGGTGCCACCGACTCCCCTTGCTATTTAGGAAGTACAAAAAAACAGTCATAAGATTCCTTTTTCAGTATTGGAAAGTTGTTTGTCATGGTACTTTTTGCTCACAATAGAGACCTATCTCTGAGAAATGGAAAATCCAAGCAAACAGTTTTCACCTATTCCATTGTAATTTGTGGCCAGGAATATCGGCAGTGAAAATTATTGGACCTTTTTTCCAAGCCGAAGGGACAAGAGGATCATATCGTTAGATTGAAGATATGAAAATGGATTTCTTTTACAAAACTTTTATCTGCAAGCCAAGTGTTTTTTATCCTCCCTTTACTATCTTTAATAAATATGCTTTTACCAAAAAAAAATTCACTTTTGGATATTTAAGTTGTATTTTATATGTTGATGTTAATGTATGATATACATAAATTTTGGTCTGAGCTTCAAAAAAAATAAAAAATCTGAAGAATTGGCTGCTAATTTTTTTTTTTTTAAATGTCAGGTCTTAGTATTTTTGTGTGAATTAAATGAGTATCATGTGCAGTAAAAAGTGGTGGTGGGAAGGTAGTTGGAGTGGACCTTTTTTCCAATTTTAAACAAGATAATTTTGAATAGAAGGGATAAGAGGATCGTATCACTAGTTTGAAGGTAAAGTATAAAAATGGATTTCTTTTACTACAAAGCTTTTATCTGTGAGTGCATATCTCAGTGCATGATCTCAAATTAAGTGATCACATTCACATCCTAAAATGCTTCATGTACTTGACGAGTGAATGTGTCTAGGTTCTGACTGATAATAAACAGGTGAACAAAAAAACAGTAGGAGAATACTGCATACAACTTTATAGAGAGATACGAAGGTGAAAGTCCACAACAGGAATCAAAACTGAGCATGCAACAGCACAGCACCACCATAAATCCATGGTGCCGTGCTGTTGTAGGCAGGGGTTCAATCCTGGGGTTGGCGTTCATTTTCATATTCTTCTGTATTGTCCCGTTTCTTCCTGCTGTCATTATTGTCCAAATTGATAAGAAACAAACGGAATGGACGCTCCTATCATTTTTGTATAGGGTGGTATATAACAACAGGGTGTGTATATTTGTTATTCTGTTCAAACATTGATCTGCACGATCCTATAAAAAAATGGCCTCTTGCGAATATTAATTTTACAGTTTGAAACTCACACAGCGATAATAATTTAAGTAAATTTACTGAAGTGGCAAAATTTAATTGCAGAGGCGCTTTGTACAATGCTGTGAACACATTTTGTATGTAAGAAATTTATGAGGTAGTAAATAGCATATTTCAAGTTATATTCGGTCACAGTTTAAGAATATACGAATGTGGTTAATCAGTGGTAAGATAATTTTGCAGGGTGTAATTTAAAGGAAATTGTCAAGAACTGAACGTTTTGGAAAAGACCATCAAATTTAATTTGTTCAAACTGATGATGTGCCTTACAGTGTACCCTCTATGTGACTTAACTAAAATGTTAGAGAGTGAGAGTGACGTGAGATTTTTAGTTCTTCCAAAGTAGAGTAATAATAATTGAATGGCCCCTTACTGTAACAAATAAAAAACTACACATGAATGTATCAGGAGTCTGGACTGGCAAAATTGTATCTCTTTGTTTTTGTAATATTATATATTTTTAATCAAGAGTCAGACTTGCTTTCATTTTGTTTTTGTTATTATACTTTGTGCTTTCTTGTTTGCTTACTATAATATTATACATGATGAATTAATGTCTGCCATGACAAAAGCAAAGGCAGGAATAATAAAAATTTGTGATAAATTTAATGTGTTGCTGCATCTTATTTTACAAATTTTTTTACTTATACGAATTACATTTACGTGAATTTCACAAAATGGCAGATAATGTTCGTTTGTTCATTTAACTGGCTTTTATAATACTGGCAGTGTTAGAGCCAGCTCCATGTCCAGCCCTGGATGGTAGACGAGTAACCCACAAGCAATGGTTTCCAGTGACATGGAATTAACAGTAGCATCAAGTGCCAAGAGATGTAGTGACAGTAGAGGGGATGGCAATAGCTTTCTTCTAAGTTGTGCTAGCAGGGGTAATGTAAATTTCACCATTCGTAGCGACGACAGAGACTGTAGCAATATTTCAGTAATAATATCATCATCATCTGGTCGAGTATACTCCTCGGACGCTGATGGAACACCAGATCTTCCAATCCTCCATGCAAGTATGCAAGTCTTCACCTCGCTTGCAGTCAGACCAGTGTCTTTCCTTATAATAATATAAGATGCAGCAATAGTAAATTACAATAGATGCAAAGGCATTTGAAGAAAAAGCATCTTCTGCACCATTTACATCAGCGTTTATTGTGGTGGCTGTCATACTACATAGAGCAGTGGTCATTAATTTAAGAACCAACTTTTTAGTGAATGTATAGAGCAGTCAGCCTCTCACTCATTACTAATGCTGACGAACGTGTTCTGAGTGAACATCATTAAGGGGGCGTCGAAGGCAGAGTCATGAACACAACTCAATTGTTGGTGTTGTCAAGCAACGTTTGTTATGGCTAGTGAATGGATGGGTGACCACCTGGGACCCAAAACCATCACGACATTATTTATTCATAATGGAATGTATTGGCTCACCGGCGTTGGTGTCCTTTGCCCAACTTACCACGTCCAAGTGGAGACTGACACTAAATTCAGAAATTGTCCTAAACTTTTTCCGCGCCTAATAGGCTGCATGTGGCGTATTAAGAGTTGAGTGTTGTGTTGCTTTCCAGGGGCAAATATGCTGCTATAAAGATCTAAGAGCATGGTGACAATCGTGAATAAGCACTATACAAATGCCATTCATCATTTTTCATCGATCAAATAGCTGGTCCAGACTCAATACTCGCCAAGTGATGAGAGAGAAGGCAATACATTTAAAACATTCAATAGGACTAGAAAAGTAATTTTAGTCTGAAGCATTTTCCCGACTATCCAATCAAAGGTCACAATTTTCATCTTGGCCTTCAGGTGGTAATTAATTTTCGTAAAAACATCTGTTGATGATGCACTCATTCACAAAGCAAAGTATATGTTGAAGCTGCCACTCTTGAAGGTTAATACTGTTTACAAGATCATTCACGCGATTAAATGATTCTCATTAATAACAAATCTGGTATGCAGTAGTCGCTATTGGACACTAAGTACTAATTTTTTTTTAAAGTGAACAACCAGGTAAAAAAAACTTTGAAGACTCCCTTTGTATTTAATGAAGATGAAAACATGAATTTGGAAATGAACGTAATGTTTATTGCAAACATAATGAAATAGACATTTATAATGCCGGGTTTAACAATATCACATAACATTATCCAGATGGTTATCTGATACAATCAACAGTAAACAATTTTAAAAAATCTTAATTCTACTAAGTTAGAGTTACTATCAATGTTAACAATTTCCAACCAACTAGGTAGACAAGTTACTACACTATCAATCAATTTTAACAATTTCCAACCAACTAGGTAGACAAGTTACTACACTATCAATCAATTTTAACAATTTCCAACCAACTAGGTAGACAAGTTACTACACTATCAATCAATTTTAATAATTTAAAACCAATTAGATAAACAAGTTACAATAATATTACCAATCAATTTAATCAAATGTGAAGAGATTTTTAATTAAAATGTACCATCATCAGCATTTCAAATAGACTAATCATTCATTGCCTCATCAACCATTTCAGTTTTAACAGAAATAGAAAGAGGAAAACTTGATGCCACACACGAATTTGCATTTTTATGAAATTTGATTGCGTGGTTTGCTGAAAAAAAATAATTCTCGGAAATAAATAAAGATTGAGCCATGAAATTTGGGGGACCAAATAATATTGTGCTTGAGTTTGAGCATATAATGGCATGACTTTCAAGTTTCAATGACTAGAACAACCTTTGGTTCATGAAACTTATGATTTATCACACCTGAATCTTGTTGGCATGTTATGGGTTGCTAAGAATATGATGACTTTAAACGAAGCTTGTTAACTCATGACAGAAAACACTCAATGATTTAAACCGTACACACTCAGAGGACTGGCTTACAAAGTAAACTAATAATATTGTGACATAACCAAGTACGAAATACATGTTTGTATCGTCATGAAGAACAATATGTGTAACCAAATATTGGTATCATACTCTAGTATTTGTGATCGAATACATCACTGTCTCGTTTAGTTCTAGATTTGTCATGAAACCATAAAGACACATTTGATCTTTCGCTATTATAAGTACATAGGCTGTAGTCACAAGAAAAAGAGAGCGTTTGCAACTTTATAATTCATAACCGAGTAAATCTTTCAAATCAATCAGCAGGAATTTCTGAGAGGACCTTAAAAATCTAAGAAACACCAATAGATTTTGTATGTCCAATTAAAACGTTCACATTATCATTCATATAGCACCAAAAATTTATCAATTATTTTTCTAACACAGACATATTCCTAAAATAATAAAATAGTATACTAACTTTATCTTTCACTTGATATGCTTTGTCTGGTTACATAACTTTTAGAAGAAATAAATTCTGGAATTTGTATACTAACACAAACTTGTTTGTTACCAAACATGGAATAGTATTCTTTCTTTTTTCTTCTTTTTAACGTGGGCACATGGCGTGTCGACCCCCGTCAACAGGAAGACTGGCCCCTGTTATGAAAGACGAATCATCCGAGGCAAGGAAGGCGATAGTCTTGGCCACCTCGTCAACTTCACCTGGACGCCCTAAAGCGTGCGTCTCCTTGCTGCGTTCCAAAAACTGAAAATTCATTAAAGGGAGGAATTAGTTTTGAATAATAAAAAATGGAAACTTAAAAATATATTTAAGAGTGTCACCATATGTAATGAAAACTTTAAGCGAAATCTGTTGTTCTCTAAAATGTATTTGATTCAAGGGGAATCTATAAATCTTATCACTGGAGGTGCAACATTCGAGTTTAACCAACAGACTATAGAGCGCTTATCCAGGAAGTTTAGACAAATCTTCTCGAAGTGAATTATAAAGCCTTGGACACACCCTAAGGCTGCGTGTCCACCAAAACATAATCTAACTGACTAACAACCGACCGAAGACTAACCGTCAGTCATAAAAAATAGAGCACCGTCTTTCACCATTTCAGTATCTACAGAATCCACGAAGCCGTGTCCACCAAAGCGACCCGACCGACACCGGAAACAGACAGGTCGGTTGGAATACTGCATGCATTACTTTTGTAAGCTTGACAGGGGGAAATCTCATTCACACCGAAATTTCTTTATAGCATTTTAGCTCTAAGAAAGAAAAAAAATAGCATATTCGTAATCAGCGCCCTCTAATTAGTAAAGTCTATGCGCATTATAACTACTTTAATTGCGTTTTAAAGGATTTTTTAAAAACAATTTAATAAAATGTTTAATCATTCCTTTCCAGCCCCAAAGGTTTGGCGCCATAGCCAAGGCGCGGTGCTGATCTTTTCAGTCACGTCCCATTTTGACATCCTCGTGTGTTGCTTACACACCCCTTTCGTTAGATTTAGTATTAATTAGCAGCATCCGCATTAACACACATTGAATTTTGGACAAGCACAATAGAAGACGAGAGACTTATAGAGGAAGTCTACAAATATCAATATATCGGGGTGCTGAGCGGTGGATACTGAACGGAAAAACCCAGCCCGAAAATTTACAAAATTGGTTTGGTTATGGGTGGGTTACGTTTTGGTGGACACACTGAACGGAAACGACCCGACCGAAAATTTACGTATCGGTTCGTTTACGGGTTGGTTATGTTTTGGTGGACCTGCGGCCTAAGCTATTTGAGGGACCATTTGACGGTTACATTTTAGAGTACCAGACAATGTGTATTATCCATGTGGTAACTTACTGCTGCATATTGCTCATCATTCAGCCCTCCTCTCTTCTGAAGATCAGTAATGATGACACCAGGGCTGCGAAGGAGAGAAAAAGTAAAAAATCATTACAGGTATATCATGGCTTCTCAGCATACTCAAGTAGAAAAGTTTCACCAATCTACCCAGATTTGAATCCTTTTGACATTGTTAGATTGTTCACTCTTGCAATTTGTATTATCTGTTAAGATACAACAATTATAATATTTTGATATCATATCTGAATGGTCTGTTAAAACTATATGATCACAATAGGTTGACCCAGACGATGTTTGATGCACGCAAACATTTCATTCCATCATAGCGATTGTGCAAAGCAGCTTGACATTTCATGCACTGCCGATTTGGATCTCTAAAAGCAGAATCATGCCTTGTTTACCATCTGAGCTGAACACTATGCTGGGTCTAACACACCTAAATATACACACAGGAGTGTCATTAGAATTTAACCAAGAGACTACAAGAGCAGGTGGCGACATGGCTCAGTGGTAGCGAGTCTGTCTGCTGTTGTCGTCAAGCCGGTGTTGCTGTGGCAGGTATTGGTTCTATCCCCCTCCCTCGACAACTTTTTTTGTCTTTCTTGATTTGACTGGCACTTTATATACCATTTTCATACTATTATTCTCCAGATTATAAGAGTGATTATCCAAGATCTTTATAATCTTTTTCCTGAAGCGAATTATAAAGCCTTAAGACACAGACTAAGACAATAACTCACTTGACACAGTTGACCCGAACTCCCTTGGCTGCCAGCTCTAAGGAAACACAACGTGTCATCTGGTCAATGCTGGCCTTTGCCATACAGTAGGCCAAAACATTGGGAAACTAGAGAATATAAATGTGAACACAAAGCATATATAATTTATTTGCTTTTAATGCATTAAAACATCGTCGTTTGTCTTGTTGGGTTTTTTTGTTGTAAAAAATAAAAACATATTTGCATTGTGTATACATACACGAGTACAGATGAAAATATTTTTTGGGGTGGAAAAAATTTTGTTATATGGAAATAGGAACTGATAACACATATCATAAATATAAAAACTGCTATAAGGTTTCCTCTCTCCCCCTTCCATTTCATCAATAGTATTAGTAGCAGCACTGAGAACACATTATCGTAATTACAAGGAAATGTGCCTGTATTGATTTTTTCCTTTATTATCCATTGTAGTGAACTAACTTCTGTTTACTGCTTCCTTCCATCTACACAGTCCTTTCATACGTAAAGATAATTTTATAAAAACGAAAAAAAAACCACATGCATACATAAATATATGAGAATAATTTCATGGTGAGCTATGCAATTACAAGGAGAAGAACGTCCTCATATCAAATGAGCAATCCATTATATGCACTACATTAATTCTATTTCATGATAGTCCACTTTTGAGAGGCTGTAAACAGCAACTTGGAAGGCGCTTTAAAAAAACGTTATTTATTTTTATCACTATTTGTCAAAATTAATTTAAAAACTCAGGTAAGAAAGACAGGACAACAAAAGTAACACATACCGATCTGATACCATTGACGCTGGACACGTTGACCACGCTGCCCTTCGTTGCAACCAGGTGAGGGGTGCACAACATCGTCAACTGGTACACAGACCTGGAAGGTGTTGCAGGGGTGAGGCACGATAAAGATATCAATACAGTATGTTGCTGCTGTCTTTGTCATTTATTTTGTTTGTCTTTTTTGGGGAGTTTTGGGTTTTGTTATTTTTGGGGGCAGAAAGGGAGTGGGGGGGGGGGGGGGGGGGGGTGGGGCGCGGGCGGCATTTGATGACCATACTCTTTTTTTCAAAGTCTCAAGTCGAGCACAGCTTAAATAACAACCATGGCATCATGCCTGATGCTAAGTCCTAGTTATATCCACGGTCTTGTTAAATGCGAAGCCTAAGGCTAAGAATACACGCCAAAATGGTCTCACTAAATAGAGTGATGAGTGATCATAAGAACACTATAAAACTTGACCGAGCAACGTAGGGAGGTTAAACACATTTACACTTATCTCTTCTGTCATTTTTTTTCTTCTTTCTTTTTCTTTATCGCTCAGTAAAGTGGGAGAACCGCACCTCGGGCGCTAAGAAGGACAAGCATGGCGCTAAGCTCTAAAAGTGAAGAATCAATATTACTCAATTTCAATTTGCAAAAACAACTTCGCCATGACATGCACAGCATATCTTTTTTTACAAATTAAAATTGAGTGATAATGACTCACCAATGATGAGATCAGGAAACAGCTGAAGCTGCGAATGAAATTTGACGACTTTGCTAGCGGAAAGTTTTAAGTCAAGTAAGTCAGTTCAAAATACATGGCCACGACCAATCTCCACCATGTCTCACGGGTGTGGTATTCTCGCCGTAGTTCTTACCTGACATTGGCATTGAAGACCCTGTCATACTGATCCATGGATGTGTTCTCAATGGAGCCAAGCTCAATGATCCCAGCATTGTTCACCTGGAGATGGTGCATTTAAAAAAGTAGCGTGATGCTGTTAGTTAAAAGAAAACAAAACTTCACATTTTTTCATCAAGTATAGAATAGTTGACACTTAACTGGTTTATTGTCAGTTCATATTGGATTTTCTAATACATGATGAGACAGAGCACTAAGCAGGAGTGGTCAGTTTTAGATATTTTAAATGTTTTTCCGTATAATCATGGAGACCTGCTTTAACTTATTTATTTCCTATTTCAGAGGACACGCAGTGGGCTCATCACCTGCTCGTCTTTAAATCCTGATGCAGAGTCTTTCTAGCCATATGATAGGTGATGAGTGGTGAAGTCTTCATTGACATTTGGATTTACTTCCATTTGTCAAGTGCACCCTTCAGAGCTTGACATATTGCTGGCCCCTACACTACTTCTTGCGGTATGAAGGGGACTCGATAAACAACAACATTTCAGAGGACTGCAGTAAAGTTTCCTTTTAAATTGTTTGTTGCAGTGATGGTCAAAGTAACATCAATCAAAAAGAAAAAAAATCATAAAAGGCAACTCCTAACAATTGATCAATTTTAGAGGAGGAGGGCAGTAGAAGGAAGAGAAGAAAATAGAGCAACAAAAACAAGAAGAAGAAGAAGAAAAAGAAGAAGAAGAAGAAGAAGAAGAAGAAGAAGAAGAAGAAGAAGAAGAAGAAGAAGAA
>JARDUL010049273.1:2125-12329 GCA_030265205.1 Dirona pellucida | reverse complement strand
CAATGGCGAGAGTTCGTCCGCACTTAACCTTACACCGAAAGGTAGAAAGGAAATGATAAAGAAAGAAAGAAAGATAATAGTTTGGTCATGGAGCGGTGGCAAGAGGGAGAAAGGCGTTATCAGAACAAAGCATAAACGAAGTGAGAGTGAGTATTGCTTGATGAAAACCCGAGACGCCTAAATACGCAGTGCGTGGTCACTACACCAGCCGTCCGAAGAGGACCGCTGCCACAACGCCAGCTAGTTGGTCACTACACCAGCCGTCCGCCGAAGAGGACCGCTGCCATAACGCCAACTAGTTGGTCACTACATGCAGCGTACCATTCAGATCCAGACCACCCAGAAACAATCTGTGAGTCTAAGTTTGTTTGTTTGTTTATCGATTCCTTTAATACCGCAAAAAGCAGTGTAGAGGCCAGTCATAAGTCAAGTTCTGAAGGGTGCAAATGAGAAATGGAAGTAAATCCAAATGTCAATGAGAACTTACACCACTAATCACCAAACACATGGCTAGAAAGACTCTGCATCAGGAATCTAAGTCAAAGCCAATTGCCAATTAGTCCCACACCAGTCCATAAAGTCGTGCGGGTGAAACGCCATTTTTATCCTCATAAGCTACAGATTGCTCATGAACTTGAACCCAATGATCATCCAACTCGTGTTCATTTTGCCAAGCTTAATAAATGTGATCAGATCGAGGCCATTGTTTCATCTGTGAGAACGCAATACAATCACTACTCACTACTCTGAACGATAATTCATATTATGCTAAAACAAATTAAAAAAATCGCTGTCCCACAAATTTGAAGACTCGCAGCAAAACGTTGTCCACATTGGAGCCTAGACGTGAGGCACTTGAGTAACTTCCCCAACGCACGTTTTCCAGGCCGATAGATTCGAAGAGGTGGACTTGTTGTTGCTTGACCATCCAGGTCACCGGATTAAAAATGTTTCCATCAACTTGTTTTCTTCTTCTGGGGTTATGTCATGGATAAAGTCTTCTCTACTCCAGTTACAGAGATTGACCACCTGAAAGTCACGACCCGAGAAGCTATCTCGGCTGTGACTCGCCACATGCCACAAGTATAATATATACAAATAAAATATGGCTGGAGTTGAAGCGACAGCTGCTGACCCAGAGTGACTGTTCTCGTATGGAGATCTAAATTACAGTGATAAAACATCCATAAATAATATATAAGACACCATTGCTTATTGTTTACTTAACTATATATAATGTCATTGTAATGTCAAAGAAAATGAAACACACTTTTTTGGGGGGAAAAGTTGCGCAACAAAGTGAAAATCACCAATTTAGTCTATGACGTCATAATTAAACAGCCATTTGGCGTCCATACCAAACAAGTGTGCCACAAAATTTCCCATCTTTATAAAAATAAACAGAAGTTTCCACTTGAAGTCGTTTTGCTGTTATTTCTATTTGTTATCGGTTCGTGATATAAAGACACCCTCTATGATTATTATTGTCTTCTTTTTCGTCTCCTCTTTACTTTCAGACGATGTCTCGTGTATTTTCGCAAGCCTGTAACTTGTAACATTATTCAAACACTTAACATAAAGATTTTGTCAAAAGTTGAAATAAAAATAAAATACAAGGTTGTTTAGATTTTTTTTCTTATGCGGCAGCCTCGGCGACGCTTGTTGGTAATTTATTCCATAGTTAGATTGTCTATGGAAAGAACGACTGCTGGTGTAATCTGAAGTTTTGATCGTGGAACGTTGTATCTATTGTGACGGCCTCTCGTTATCATACATAGTATTCCGACTTCTCTGTAAAGTGGGACAATAATTCTATATAAACAAGAACACAGAAACTGACTAGGTCTGGGGGTGGGTATTTTTCCTATAGCCTATAGTGTCCTGTGGCAAATTTTGTGTCCATCTTTCAGCAAAGTTGCACCCTGGTTTTGTACGTTGTTTGGACACCCTCCTACGTTGGCGAACTTTGAAGATACAACCAAATTAAACGTGGTAGATATAAAAAGCTTCTATGTGTATGACAATTGACAGGAATTGACGTTTCAAGTGTCCCCTTTTCCTGTAAATTCTCATACATAAAAGCTTTTTATATAGATATACCACTATTTTTGACCTTTTACCTGGCTTCCAGAAACCCTACCACGTTACTTTTGATTAACCAAATTAAACGGAGACTGGCAGTTTGTCTCTTAATTTTATATTTGGTGCGGTGAAGAAGAGGTAGAAGACAAAGAAGAATTTCTGCATTCGCAAAATTTAAAGAAGTAATAATGATCCTGTAAATATTGGTTGCCCCCGAACCTCAACTGGAATAGACCAGCATAATAGAATATGAGAAGGTTTTGTTTAGAGTTCATTCAAAATGCTCGAGCGTACATCAGCAATACCTAATTATAGATTATAGTCTGTGTGTCTGCGTGATTTTGCTCAGAGCTCAGTGGAAATTTCCCAGACAAACGGGACAAAAATAGCAATAACAGCTGATTTGTAGGAAAGGGACTGAACTGGATGTTGTTATTCGCTCGCCGGAAATCGTAATTTTAGTAATTTTAGACTACCGCGCCAACACCGGTTCGAACCGCCCTGTTCCGTTTCCTTGCATTGAATCGCGGATTTTGGATACATTCCCACCACACAGCGTAAGACATTTCTATCTAATATAATCTGCCTTAAAATTATTTTTATTTATGTGATACATTCTATATTTGATTGGAATATACATGTAAGGATATAATGATGTTTGTTTTTGATTCGAGGGAGGTTGGATTGAGGTCTTGTACCAATATTATTTTCGACCCAACCCTAGCCCGAACTTAGAACTAGGGGTCTAGAGACTAGAGACCTTTTATAACTTATGGGTTTTAAACACGACAAAACGGTAACCGCTCTAAGCTTTGGCAATTTACAATGTCCAAAGTGAAAATGCTCGTTTCTGACCCCTTTCGTATCTACCCACCAAGATCAAGACTTCACTTTGAATTTGAAGTATAACGACTAACGACGAAGTGGACTGATCTTTGTTTGTTGTTTTAGTTTTGGTGGGTTTTTTTTTATCTAGACGATAGACATGGGCATGGGTCTACTAATACTAATAGTAGTAATAGTATAGCATAGCTGTTCAAGATTGGCCTCCTCCAGCCAACTAGTAGATACTCTTTTACTTTTACTTTTACTATCTGACTATCTCTCTCTAGTCAAATCTCTATGAACTTAGGGACGTAATCGGATTCGGAGATAAGAAGTATTTCAGATTCTGATGCCATTTTTTTTGTTTTTATAGTATAGCCTAGAGTCAGAGTCTAGTATATAGCCATGCCACGTCCACAACAGAAGTCATTATCTTCTTACATTTACACGACGATGATTGTTCGCACAATTGTTCTAATAACTTGTGGGTTAGTCGCCGATTCCAGTTCCAG
Organism: Dirona pellucida; assembly: GCA_030265205.1. Classification (NCBI taxonomy): domain Eukaryota; kingdom Metazoa; phylum Mollusca; class Gastropoda; order Nudibranchia; family Dironidae; genus Dirona; species Dirona pellucida. The sequence continues at coordinate 8,910 of JARDUL010049273.1, read as the reverse complement.
GCATTCCAGCCAGGTGGGCTAAAACTAAAAAAGCTGGATCCTTTATCTTTGTCTTTGTTGATGTTCTTTTCACAAACTGCCTGCGTAGAGTAGTAGAAGTAGAGGAGCTTGTACTTGTAGAAAAACGCTCAAGTGCTGAAAATTCTTGAAATGTGGAAAAACGAGCCACATTGAAAGTAATGAAAGGCTGTCATTTTTCTAACGAACGGTCGCTTATTGAGTGCGAATAACCATACCAGTTATTCGCACACAATAATAGGGCCACATATTTTTCTAACCAACGGTCGCTTATTGATATTGTGTGAATAATAATAATGATACCAGTTATTTGCACAATAGTAGTAGTAGTGTGAATAACCACTCCGATTAGTATTACAACACTACTGTAGCCCCCGTGTTCATCACCTGCCTTCTTTCACATCTTTTTTTATTACTTTTTTAACCAATTTCCATATGCCATTGCCATGCCATAAATATAATAATAATGATTAATAATAATAATATAATAGTATAATAATAATAGCCATGCCATATAAATATAATTAATTAAATTTTTCTTTGCACAAAAACCAGTCAGCAGAGCAGACAATTGAGTATTAGTATTATTAATTATTATTAGTAGTAGTAGTAGTAGTAGTAGTAGACGTAGAAGTACTAGAAGTAGAAGCTTAAGGCTTTGACTTTGAGATGGACTGCCGTCTGAATAATGTTAATGCCTGTGCGCAAAAGGGTCTCAACAAACTTGTCTTTACTTTTACATTTACAGTTGATAAAAATAGTGGTAGTAGTAGTCTTACTTTTTTATGACATTGTTTAATTTGATTTGTTATTAATATTGTTATGGTATAATTTGTTGAAATGATGCCTAAGTTTAAGCCTTACAACTTACACCGACCGAAAGGTACACATACAAAAGGTAAATTGATCAAGAAAGAAAGATGATTTGTTGAAATCACCCAGGTGTTAGTCACAGTGCAAGCAGCGATACTGCTGGGCCAGTGACTACTAACACTAACAGAACATTACTCAAGCTTGAAATTGAAACAAGTAGATTTAAAGATATCTCTAGTCTCTGACTCTGCTGTAGTGCTGTGGCTATGAATTCCGGCCACGTTTGGGGCAGTAGTCTTCCTACTCCTACACTCAAGATGTGTAGTGTATAATTTATGTTTGACAGTAATGACAGTCGATAGACTACTTAGTAGACGAGTTATCTTTTTTTTAAAGTGTCTTTTTTTTTATTTGACTTGGCTTCAGACGGCTAGTCTATTTACATTTTCGGTCTTGTTTTTGTACATAAATCTATTAAGAATTTAAATAAATAAAAAAAATATTATTTTTCTCTCTCCAGAAACATGGCTAATCCAGGAGCAATCGCTACTTTTAAGGTATTGACTGAATGAGATGGCAGTTTGTCAGTACAGTTGGCTTTGGAATGCAGTCATGCTGTGTTTCAATACCACAATCTTCTATCTTAGTCTTAACTAGATCGATTTTGTAATAAAATTCATGAAAGTTTTTTTTTTTGTATCTACTTTTTTTAAACCTGAGAAACACCCCTATGCCTATAGACGTCTAATTATAATAATAATACAATACAACTATCTACATGATAATCTAAATCTTTTACTCCCACATTCAAATGTATTGTTTTTCCATTTTGGCTGGCTTGTACTTGTGTAACGTAACATAAATGTTATATTTTGAAAGCAACATTTTATTATCACTGTCACTAGCTAATCATTATCCATTTTTTTCCCAGTTGGTCCTCGTCGGTGATGGGGGTGTTGGAAAAACCACATTTGTCAAACGTCATCAAACAGGAGAATTCGAAAAGAAATATGTTGGTATGACCCAAAACATTTATACCTTGCATGAAAAATCGAACATGACGCAACGAAAGAAATCCTCAAACCTAACTGCTAAATGACAACTTCATTGTTTGGATGAATTTAATTTAAAAAATACAGATAATGTGTTAAATATATGCTTTTCAACTTCAATATGAAACCTAAGGCAAGATCCTTACACTTACAACCGGTTGTCTTTTTGTAATATTTATATAAATGTGAAGGCAGGTGTCAGGAAAGTCAACTTTTGTCTTTCGTTTTGCTATTGCTTTTGATTTAGAATGTGGGTGGGGACTGGGTTGATTTTCATTCATATGTATTAGTATTATTATGTAGGGTATTTGTCATTTACTCTGACGTTAGTGTATGCATCACCTTTGTCTTTTGAACCGGGAAATATTTGAGTTATTTACATGCCACTTTGTGATGTTGATTTGAGCCTCATTGGACTGGGGCCGGTTAGCTGCAATTGATTTAAAAAGAATAAATAAATTAGTCACCATGTTTTTAGGGGGTTAGTTGTTTTTTGGGGAAAGGATTGTGACTGGTTTTATGTTGGCAAGCGTGTATTTAATCTCAGCGTTGTTATAACTAGTCATTTTTGTTCATTTCAGCCACATTGGGTGTCGAGGTCCATCCTCTCCATTTCTTCACAAACAGAGGAGCCATAAGATTTAATGTATGGGACACAGCAGGACAAGAGAAATTTGGTGGTTTACGAGACGGATATTACATTCAAGGTAAATTTTGAAGAGACATATTGACCTATGTCCTGCATAACAAATGTGGCTGATCAGTGAACATGCCTTGACGGTTAGTGTCAAATATTTATCACGGCTGGAGAATGACAATATTGAAAGGTGTCATGAATTTAATTTGTTTTTAGCCACTGTGCTTGCTTCCAACCGTTCCATTGTAGGTGCAAGATTTTAAAAATGATTTTTCTTATGTATTTATTTTTCTTTTGTGATATAACGTAATTTTGTCATGTGAACAATGCTGCGAACAACCTGTTTAAATTTCTAGGCTATGATGATTACAGGGGTCTGATATAAATACATGATGCAACCATGTCCCTCTAATCTGAGCCTTTTTATTTGGACAGTAGGGCTTGTACTTGTAAATTATCTCTTCTTTCATTCTTTCATTATTTAGAGTGAACCAGCATCAGCTTGTCATATCATTGCTTTTATTTTACTTTTAATTTCTTTTTCATGTTCCTGCAGTGTTTCATTGTTGAACAGGTGATGGGTTTATACAATTTTCATAAAAATGTTGAATCCCTTTTTTGATTATTGAACTTTTTATTGTTTCAGGTCAGTGTGCCATTATCATGTTTGATGTCACAGCCCGTGTTACCTACAAGAATGTCCCCAACTGGCACAGAGATTTAGTCCGTGTGTGTGAAAATATACCTATTGTTTTGTGTGGCAACAAAGTCGATATTAAAGACAGAAAAGTCAAGGCAAAGTCCATCGTTTTCCACAGAAAGAAGAATCTTCAGGTGAGCCATACTGATAATTTTGTTCAGGATAAGGAGTATATTGGAGGTGCAATGGCTGTGTGGTGAAGACATGACTCACATTTCCTTATTTTCCTTGGTGTAGTCATGTGCACCAGCTTACTTAAGACTTACAGGAAGTAATCTGCAACTATTTTTTGTTTATCGCAGTTTCGAAATAGAAAATTTTCTCATAACCACGGAACTTCAGAAATTGATTCTTTTAAAACGGAATGGCTTGTTATTGTTATAAATGATGATAATTTGTATTTTTTGCTGGTATTATTTCATCACACTCAGACCTGAACTATTTTATTCCACCTTTTCTTGCCTATAATTAGTTGGCATATGTTGTTTGCTAAAGTTAGTACCTAATTATCTAAAATATCTGTTGCATCTATTTCAACTCGATAGTTTTCACTGTTGAAAAACAGGTGATTTCAATCAAAACTCTTCTGTGAGCGCTCATAATCCACTGAATATGTAGTCATTGCGATATTGAATTCAACATTGTGCAATCATTACAGCTGAATTAAAATTGTCCCTTATTAAGGCAACTATGTATTCTCTTCACTAGTGCGAAAATCTATATTGTATAGAACCACATATAATCCACAATTACTATCCATTTTTTATATGATAGTCCAATGTGTATGAATCATGAATAATTACGTGTAATTGTATTGTCCTGTTTGGGTTTTGTTCCTGATTGGCAGGTTTGCCATGGCGTCCATTCCGATTTTGGATTTTGAAAAATTGGCAGCTATGATTTAATGTTTAGGTGTAGATGGGGTCAGGTCGCATCCTTGTGAAAGAGAATCATACTTGTTAATTCTTTATAAACCATGATCATTTTTCTTTTTTTTTTTTCAGTACTATGACATCAGTGCAAAGAGTAACTACAACTTTGAGAAGCCTTTCTTGTGGTTGGCTCGTAAATTGGTTGGAGACCCAAATCTCGAATTTGTTGAAATGCCTGCCCTTGCTCCTCCAGAAGTACATTTAGATTTGGAAGTGCAAAGGAAATATGAAGAAGAACTCAGGGTAAGTCAAGTGATTGGTTTGGCAGTGGATGTTGGATAGTAAATATTTTACAGTGGTATTTAGTGCTGCCAACTGAATACCGTAACAATTTTGTGCATTTATCTTCTTCACAACTACATTTGGGAAAATCAGTAACTCTCGAGTATTAATAATTCAGAGGTTGAAGACATGTTTCTGTGGTGAGACTGCCAATGTATGATACAGTAATGTAGACACGCGTCACACAGTAGTGTCAGACCACCAGGGATGTCATTTGTTGGGGGTCGTCGGCATATTTCCTGTTCTGGTCAGTTAGAAGGCCTCCGATTTTTAGTTGTCAGCGGGAATTAGATATATAATTGCAAAAGGAAGTAAATAAATGATATCAGATACATTTACTCTGTCGCTATTATGCTAGTGTTACTATTAGTACTAATAACCTGTTTGCTGACAAATGATGGCACAGGCCCTGCTGATACAATTATGTTGCATTCATTCGTGTTAATTTTATTGATTTCAGTCAAAATTAATCATTGGAGATAACAGGTTTTTTTTCTAGTCTGATTTTGCTTGAAATAGTTGTTAACCCGTTACATCCTAGACAAACAGGAAGTTCAGTTCAGTCGTAGATCTTAGGCAAAGAGAAATAATTTCACCAAAAAAATCAACCTTTTTGATTTCGAAATACTTGGTATGCCCAAATAATTTGAAGTCTAATGTGAATAAAACATTTTACGAATTTAATGATGAATAAAAACCACTGACATCAAGTTTCACATTATTTTCCACCTTGTTGGAGGGGAGGGGCTTGTTTGATGGTCAGAACTGTCGTCATTTTCACTGTTGAGACCTTCAAAGTCATGTCTCCTCTTTATTATTATTGTAAATGTCAAGACTCATTTTCTTCGATCTAAACTAGCCTCATATTGAACGTAGTTTTCAACCCATGAATATATATATATATAACTCTAGGAATTGGAAGGCCATACTTGCTGGAAAATGTATGCAAATAATATTCTATCTCTGAATTAAAGCTGAGTTTAGATTTCGATGCAGTAAAAACTAAAGTAGCATTCAGTATTTCAGGAACAAGATTTTACTGTTTTACAATGATGATAATCAGGACGTTTGGTTTGGTTTAGTTTACACTATTGTTACTGAGGGCGTATTGGGTGCAGGAGTATTTGGTTTTATCGTGTGTAAAGGGTTTATATATAAATGCTGTGACTTTATTGTTGTGCTTGTGGTTCCTTAAATTTTAGGTTTAGACTAGGTCGAAGACCATGGTATTCTCCATGGCTGGCTTGAATGAACTATGGACAAGGGTGCTTGACACACAATTTACATAATGTTTAAAGATAGCATCAAATGCATTGAAGTGCTGTGTATTGAAGACTCATAGATAATGGTGCTGCGACAGTTATGTGTTCAGTTTTTTTTTTTACTGAAGCTCACTGGCATTCCTGTACGGTTGAATATGTTGGATCTGCATGTTGTACTTGTACTGAATCCTGTATATAATAATACAATCAGTAACTTAATTTTTTTTCATTCCATTACAGGCTGCTCAGGAAGTTGCTTTACCCGAGGACGGTGATGATGAGGACCTTTGAATAATGTTGACTTTATTCTGCAAACAATATATGAATGCTCTTTACAATCTTAGGTTGAACTTTAGTTGTCCATCATGACTTTCCCCATATGTTAGAAAACTCTTTCTGGTGCTCTCACAATCAATTATTGTTATTAGGCATCAGGGATGAACATCTTTCAGATTTTATCTCATTTCAGATTTTTCAATGTTCTGGAAGTTTGTTGAAAATTCTTTAATTTTTATAAATTCATAAGCTCATCCATTGTTTTGCAATGATCTAAGACAGTATCAAGTTGTATTAATTTAGAACAGAGATGTCATTTTAGTTGATGCATCATTTACATAAAGTGCAACGACTCTGTACAATATTAATGGCCTAATCAGAACAAAATGATCATATGCAATGGACAGTTTAGATTATCTTTTCTGAAAAGTTTTAAGAGAAAGTCATGTGAACACAGCATGTTTTAATTTTAAAAAATTTGGACACAAATTAAGCGTACACAGGTGAAAACACCTTTGGCATTTATTATTATGCTTCCCAGCTCACAAGTCGTGCCAAAAATGTATTTTGATTTGCGTGTCAGTGAGTTATTCACAGTCAGCAATCAGTAACACAATCTCTGTCATAGGATCCAAAAAGAGATAGTGAAAGACTAACAATAACAGCGCTTTGGGTTTGCGCCTTTTTTCTGTTAACTCACAGACATATGTTTTAAAAAGACTGACGATTTCTCTCATGATTTTTTTTTTTACACCCCTGCATTATGTCTCAGACCTGCCAACCATCCGGGGGGGGGGGGGGGGGGGGGGGGGG
>JARDUL010049052.1:0-12334 GCA_030265205.1 Dirona pellucida | reverse complement strand
CACAGTCATAGTACAATCACAGTCATAGTACAGTCACAGTCATAGTACAGTCACAGTCATGGTATAGTCACAGTCATAGTACAGTCACAGTCATGGTATAGTCACAGTCATAGTACAATCACAGTCATAGTACAGTCAGTCATAGTATAGTCACAGTCATAGTACAGTCAGTCATAGTACAGTCAGTCATAGTACAGTCAGTCATAGTACAGTCATGTTACATAGTACAATCACATTCATTATTTGTTTCCAATTGCAAATTCTGCCTTTTTTATGTTAAGAGTCTGTCTAGCTCTAAATTTGTTTTCTTCAGTGTCCCCAGTGTTTGCACCCAAAAGTGGAGGGTAACAACTATCTCACCAACAGAGGCCATGTCCAAGAACTGACTGAAGCTAGACCCTCCCACCCAACTGTACATGTGCCTGTGCCCACCTTGTATGTATTTCCATTTTTTTTTTTATTGAACTAACAATACCTTTGGTCTAGAATCGAATAATAGTGCACAGTAGACCTGTTAATATATAGTAATGTCAGTAATAGTATGAAATAAGTAACAGTAGAAACAAGAGCTGCATGCAATGTGGTTGTCATGATGACTTCATGGTGTTTATAATAATAATTGTGGGTGCGTCTAGTAATTTAAAAGAAAATAATGACAGTAGTAGCAGCGGTAGAAAAGAAAATAGAAGGTGCTAATCAATATGGAAGTGGTCAAGATAATAGTAATAATAATAATAATAATAATAATAATAATAATGATGATGATGATGATAATAATAATAATAATGATAAGATGATAATGTTGAAAATGTAAGATGCTCCAAGTCCGTCCAATTCATTTGTTATCATAATATGATATATATAATTATCGTCCAACAATTGGCAAATTGCATTGGTGTTACAAAACAACCATTGACAATACACTCACATGTTCAGTATATATTCCTATCTCATTTTGCAATATGGGAAATGCTGAATGTGGCAGAAGCCATGACATGACATTAAAAAATGTTATCTGGCTATGATTATAATTTTCATTTAAAACTCAGTTAAATTTTTTTTTTCTCATGTAGTTATTAGATAACCAGAAATGTCTCATTGTACCACTGTTTGTTTTGTCTGAGCATGCAGCAAAGTAAGAAGACAAAGTTGGTGGGGTTAGAGCAGGTACGACAAATAAAACAAATGCAGTATGTTATTGGGCTGAACAGTTAGTGATTTAGAGAGAGGTGTGTTCCTTATGCAGCCATTCAAAGTTCTGGGCAATGTAAACAACCACAAGTGCTTTTCTTCTTTCTTTGAACTGTTAATAACTTAGAGTTTATGTAGATCTTTTTGATGGTAATCAAAGTTTGCATGCGGTTGACATTTGAGGCGTTACATGGGGTTGGACCGAGTACCACTGAGCTGTATAAGTGGGAATGGCAGGCAATGAAATAAAATAGATTATTGCTGCTTTTGCCTAGAAAAGCTCTTTTACTAACTTGTCATCTTATTTCGATGTGTGTGGTATTCATTTTCATCTCACAGACCACAAGCCCCTGTTTCTGAGGATCAGCAGTTCAGCAGGTCTAACACGGAGAAGAGTGTTACTCTAGCCTCTTTTGATCACCAACCTGAGAATCAAGAACAAAGAAAAAAATCTTGTGCACAGGATACCACAGCATCCAGTCATTCAACTGACTTGCCTGTAAAGCAACATGTGTCTAAGAGTGAGGTGGGAGGGGATGAAGTTACTCCAGCCTCTATTCATAACCAACCTGAGGGCCAAGAACAAACAACAAATTCTTGTGGACAGGATGGTACCACAGTGACTGATTTTCCTGCAGGACAACGCGTGATTAAGAGTGAGTCTCGTGGGGATGATGTGCCCGTGAATTTTAAGAACGCTGTTACTATTGGCTTTGAAGGAATCAGCCCTGCTAAAGCCCATAGAGAACCATGTGTACAAGAAAGCAATCTGTCAGGTTCCAATTTCTCTCTGGCTCATGAAGGAAGAATGGGGGGAAATATTTTTGGTGCTGATATGTTAGCATCTGGAGACATTGATAGTAAAAATTGTGAGGATGGTAAGAGTTTTTTTAGTTCAGATGACACAGAATCAGAGGGATATAATCTGTCAAGGTCTGAAATGTAGAATTAACATAATTGCCCTGTTTTTGTTTTTTGGGTTTTTTTGTTCAGTTGGTTTTGGTTTGGTTTGTTTTATGAACATGATTTCTTTTCCTTAATTAATGTTAATGACAGTGCAACTTCCGGATAACGACATCGCCCGGGACCGGAAAATTATGTCGTTATCCAGGGGTGTCGTTATTCAGAGGTTTTCAAGATGGTGGAAAAAGGGGGCGTGGTGAAACCTGTGAATATAACGATGCGATGCGCGGACCAGTGCCTGTGATAAGACACATCCCAACCACGTTAGAATGTGTATTTTTCCTGTTGACAAAGGGTTTAATAGTTACGCTGTCACTCCGATGTGTATTGTCATTGATTTGATCTTGTGCTCGCCATTTTCCCTCTGTAGTTTATCCGGGCTTGGGACCGGCATGAGTGCAGCTGTATTATTAAATGGCATTTTTATTGGCTAAGAGTACGAGATAATGTTGGTCGGAAATGAGGTTGTCTATTTCGCTAGATTTTTTGTATCAAATGTCGGTGTCAACTGCCAATTATCGCTATATCGATGTCGCTAAACAGGAGTTTTACTAAAAATGTGTGTCGCTATTTCAAGGTTTTTATTGCTAATAATATATAGCAAAAAAATCGGGACCAGAGGTCAATGTCACTATCTAGAGATTGTCGTTATTCAGGGTTGTCGTTATCCGGAAGTTGCACTGTAATTGAGATTGAAAAATGATTGAAATCTGTACTGAGCCTGGTAAAGTTTGAGATGATCTTTCTTTCCTTGTCATTTTCCCGATAATATCATGTGGCAGCACAGTTAATCAAGTAGTTAGTATCATGTAGGGGGTGTATAGTCTGATAATATCATGTAGCAGCACAGTTAATCAAGTAGTTAGTATCATGTAGGGGGTGTATAGTCTGATAATATCATGTAGCAGCACAGTTAATCAAGTAGTTAGTATCATGTAGGGGGTGTATAGTATATAAAACCAATTTTCTACAAATAAATTTTCCAGAATTTCCAGTCTGGCTTTTTGCTATGCTGCATCAGAAGTATGGGATTCTTTAAGTTTTACTATTAGAAGCACTTGTAAATTGTGTGCGTATCTATCAGGCTGTATTGGGTTGTTCATTCTGTGAGATCTCCTTGCAGTTTGTGATGTCTTTTGACAGTCTTTATAAGAATAGTGAAATACTATGTATTTGTTCAGCATATCTTTAATTATTTGAAAATACGACATAATGTCTGCTGTATTTGTTTGCAATTTGTATTATATTGCTTCAATATTTGATCTGATTTCCCATGTAATGAGACCTGAATTCAAACTTTAAAATATACCAGTCTGGCTTTTTGCTATGCTGCATCAGAAGTATGGGATTCTTTAAGTTTTACTATTAGAAGCACTTGTAAATTGTGTGCGTATCTATCAGGCTGTATTGGGTTGTTCATTCTGTGAGATCTCCTTGCAGTTTGTGATGTCTTTTGACAGTCTTTATAAGAATAGTGAAATACTATGTATTTGTTCAGCATATCTTTAATTATTTGAAAATACGACATAATGTCTGCTGTATTTGTTTGCAATTTGTATTATATTGCTTCAATATTTGATCTGATTTCCCATGTAATGAGACCTGAATTCAAACTTTAAAATATACCAGGATGATCCATGTTTGTGTATTGGTCCCTCAAATGCCACTCATGGCTGAAGTTTTATTTGTCCTGTCATGTCTGTGGATCAAGATTTTAGGTAAAGCTGGTGTTGAACCGAAACTGAACTTGTGCTTTGAGGAACACATTGTTCATTGGAGGAATAATTGATATTACCCTTTGTTTGTTACAGCTATAACTAAAGCAAGTTCCTCTCATTTTCTTTTATGTCGACTTTGTGAACTTTGTTTTCTTCTTTCGGCAGCATTACCTCTTCTTATTCTTTGTATTCTGGTTAAGATATTGTAATTAAAATTGTATAATCATAGACATCTACCACTTTAGAGATGAATTGATTAGATTATTTCCCATACAGGTACTTTAAATATGAAATAATATAATCAGTCATCCTAGTCTCATTCATTCATCGGTTGTATTTAAATGAATTGGATACTTTGTTGCCATGTATTGATGTTGGTGATGAATGCAATTTAAAATCTTATGTACTTTGTGAATTGAAATTGAAATTTGTCACACTTTGATTAAAAATAATAATTATTACTAAAGCATCGTTCATTGATTTCATTTTTTCCATTCTGCTGATGTTGGGTTAACTCAATCAAATAATCTTCAAAATTTATTGGTGTAACCAAAAACTTGACCCTTAACTCAAAAATGTTTATTTAAAAACTAAAATTTATCAATAAAGGTTTTGTTGTCCTATTAGGAGTATTACTTTGTTCACACATCAATCCAAAACATGGGGTCAACATTAAAAGAGGTCAGAATAAGGCAAGTGCACAATTTTAAGTTTAAGACAACAGAATAAAAAAATATTCTTAGTAGATAGTAGATATTGTAATCGATTAGGCCCTTTCACCATAGAAGTTGTATCATATTATCCAGTCATTCAACTGTTTCCTACCTCTGCATTATTGATCATGGTATGGATTACAGACGGTATTAATTTATGATTTAGAATTTGCTAAGCATTTCCCATCCTCTAATTCAACCTCTATACTCCATTTAGAAATGAATACATTATTTTTTTTAAACATCTACAGGTCCTGCAATCCATCAACAAAAAGCCTTTATTTTGATAAAACACCTTTTTAGGCATTTGTACTATTGATCGACACTCGAGTCATCCAGAGTTCCAACAACAAAATGCCTTTTTCTTGATTTAAAGGCCTTTGTGATCAGGTCTTAAGCTTTTATAGTGTCGGAAAGCCTTTCTACACAGCGATAAGGTGTTTTGATGTCATGCTGTTGCAATGACTGTTAAAATACATTGACAGAACGCCGTTTTCACTGCCCCTTAAATGCCGTTTTGTGAAAGCTGGGACTACTCGATGCTGTGTATGCAGCAACAAAACACCTTTTAAGCCATTTCCGTCATGTTTACGATAGCTTATTTTCCAGAGTCAAAGACCAAATGCCTTTTTAAAATTAAAACCGTTTATGATACTAATACTAATAACATCAATCTGAATTCTGGAAACAAAACTAAATATAGCGTCAGACTGAATTAGATTTTCAACTGTTGTGCTTAATCTGTTGGGTGTTCATCGGGACTTTTCCCTCACAGTACAGACAGTGATGGCTCTCCTCATGTCAAAGAGTGAGCAAAGTTTTTCCTCAAAACTCTTGGATTTCTTTCCAATTCTGTTGTGACGTATTTTGACAAAGTGACCTCTGCAACCAGCTTGTTTGAACCTAAAGACAAGAGGTGGTGTCATAAAACCCCAGCATATGTAAAAAAGTAAAAGTAAAAGGTGGGTTTGTCCATATACTTGTACAAGTATAGGTTCACAAAAGTTACATCATTTTGCCCTCCAGCAAGCTGTGACGACATTCGAAGTCAAAGCCCTAAACTTCCTGGAGAACATACAGTGGGAGCTGCTGGTTTAGCGCAGCACTGCCTGAAGCCAGATACTCATTCACAAGTGATGAAAATGTCTTTAAAGAGTCCCCAAGCACTTCGACAGTCCTGTCGTGGCGTGCTTCTTACATTGCATTTTCAAGATGATGGATGAAATAGAGGTTGCATGTTTTTGCGCTTTGTTGCTTTGTATTAGAAAAAAGAGACAGTATTGGGTGCATCCTCTAATGACTCAAGATTACTCACAGGTCAATTTCATAGGCTTTATGGTGACCTCCGATGATGATGATGATGATGACAAAATGGTTGTGGTTTTAATGATGAAATCATTGAACGAGAATACAACTACAACTAAACATTTTACCTACCTTCGACTTCCTGTCTTGATCAGATAGATCTTCACATACTTCTGTCCATGCTTTGGTTTTTAACTCTCTATCGCAATATCCTCTATCAGCCTTGTTAGATAAACACTGTTTACTTTCCACTGTAGATATAAAAGAGCTTTCTATCCAATTTGGATCAACATCCATTTTGATACAGGTTAATGATATTTTAATAATAATAGACTGTATAGTTCTATGAACCAGAGACAACTGAGCGACTGCAGAGGAGAAAAATAACTGACACGCAGAAAGCTAGGTTGCAGGCGCCACAAAGTCTGGGACATTTTGTCCTAATGCCGTAGTCGGCTATATTTCTCTATCTATCATCACAAACAATAATATCCTGTGACTGGGACAGTCGTGTCACTCTGATACTTTAGCAACTCACAATTGCTCGGACACAGTGGGACATGAATGCCATGTGCCGATAAGGAGCAGAACATTAAGCTCTAGTTTATAGGTTCCGAACTTGGGGTGGATCTGACCCGGGACAGGACTGTCGTAGTGAAGTATAGGCCTTACCACTTGGCAATCGATGCCAAAAGTCAACTCCATCTGTAACAGACCAGGATCTTATCAACAAGGTGACAAATCACCATTTGAACACTTCACACAACAGAAACCAGAATAGGCAATGACTCGACAGACCATTTCTTCTTTACTTTTTGACTATTGCACTTCTTTTCTGTGTCTTGATCACATAAATTCTTGGTCTTGATTATTTAAAGGGGTTGGTGTAGGAAAAGGACCATATTAATATTAGATCTATTCATTGATCTAAGTCATTTATTATATTAGTATTAGTATGAATGGAAAGAAAAGTGAATGCAGAATAAGAAAAAAGTTACAACGGGCTATTTGTCTGGAAATGGAAAACTATATGTTTGGGGACCAAAGGAGGGCGTTGGACAAAAAAAGAGGGGATAAGTCGGATAAGTTTGAAAAAGAAATTAGGCTCAACCAGCTACAGGAATATTTGCTTTAGAACTGCTACTTATCCAAGCTGTTCCTCCATGTAATGAAAGTAAATCCATAAACAAATAGTCAGCAGAAAACAGTTTTCAAATAATCTTAATTTGTGAATAAATGGTGACAATTTATGTACATGGCAAACAAAACAAAATGTGAAGCGTTTTGTTTTTATTGTCGAACCCGAGATGGAAAAAAGCACTAAAACTAAAAGAATGAGAATATTTATTTAGAATGATTGAGATCCCATTTACTTCGTGAAATCAGATGCTCCTCCTAGTTCTAATGCCGCAATTGATTGAGTAAAACCTTTTAACAAAACAAAAGTGTTTGTCGTGCCGATGAATCAACTAATGATCTGACATGGCCAAACATGGAAGCTGATTCATCAGTTTATGGTAGTCAAAGAGTTAAGGACTCATAACTACTACTGTTTGAGACCATGTGCATGAGTGCATCACATGCCTTGCCATTGCCACTTTAGTCTGTCATCCACTCATGGCAAAAAAATTTGTCACAAGTATTACCTTCAGAATGAAAATTAGTTGCTTTTTACAACACATGACTCAAAGTTGATATTACCTTATAAAACAAAGGGACTTCATAAAACTAGTGAACTTTTAATACAAAATGAATAACATCTTTGAACATAAGAAGGATGTATAACAATTTTATTGGAAGGTAAAGTTAACAATAACAATTATAAAACATAGCAATGATTAATTTTTTGTACTCATGCATGTAATTTGATGATTTAATTGTTGCTTTATGCAACTTTTGATTTCTGTGATATGTATTTCTCTAATAATTTGAAGGGCTCAATGTCAATCTAAATAATGTAACAAGCAATATATAATGTTTAAACTCCTCTCATATTGTGTTTTTCTTTTTTTCCTTCAGTAAAACTAAAACAGTTGCCAATGGTTGTATTGAATTGTGTTGGCAAAGTAGAGTAGCTTGACATTGACAAGATTGAGTCACCACTGATAATGAGTATGAGGGTGTCGTCATTGACCAGTCTTCTGCCTCAGACAATAAAAGTTATAACAATTGCTCTACAGGATTCAACTCACTGCATTGTTTTTGTTTATATCGGAAGCAAATTGCTTATGGAATTATAATCCAATTGAGGATCACCAACCTCTGCAAAAAAGATAAGGCACTTAAAAAATCAGACAAAAAAGGAAGAGGATCCAAACATCACATAGAAAACCAGAGATCACTATGAAGTATAGCAGAAAAAAATCCAAAATGATACCGATAACAAATATACAATTAAAAGAAGGTGATGCCTGTAAAGAATCTTGAATCAATCCAAAAACATATGATGCTATGAGACAAAACAGATCTCAATCAATCCAAAGAATAATTTAAAAAATTTACAATAATTTTAGAAACGATAATAAAAAGTATATAATATCTGATTATGGGATATTTCTCAAAAGATTCAAAATCTGAATACGCAGTAGCACCATTTGGTAGTGTCTCAACACCAAGTAGCATCAGCCACAATGAAGGACTACATACACTAACATTATCTACCATTTGCACCATGTTATGACACAGCAAACCAGACCTATTAACCTCTTTGAAACAACCCACACAATTACTGAGCAGCACGCCACACGCCCATTTGTGTCATCTCGCTCAGTCACTGTGCAAGCGTCTCCTACCTGTTAACCCTAACTTGTGAAGTATCCGATATTACCCTGTTTTTTGGATGATCAAAATATGACATGGTTCTGCTTATACAACATTGATTGCATATGTTTTATATCAACTTTCGCTCTAATCAAGCATTCATTTTTTTAGATAAGCATCTTTACAAGCTTGACTTGTCAAGTTTTGTTTTCATTCTATAAAGCGGTTCTTAAGCACAAAATCTGTACCGTACTTCCAGCGATTTAAATTAATATCATTTGCATTTTATTATTATTATTTTTTATTATTCATTTTTTGTTTTTTTAATAAACGCGATGACTGACATCAGTAACTTGAAAATTCCCAGAAAATTCATTTTCATGGGCAGTCAGGCTAAAAATGCACGGATCAGCGAGTCTGCAAACGCCAGTAGGCCACTGGTAATATTATGTAGTAACGGCTCTTCCACGCTGCAAACATATTACGTTATCCATTACACAAAATTGTACGAGATTCATGTGATCACCATAGACTGCATTAAAATGGCGCAACACTGGCTCATGAGAGAATCATGAGGTCAACTGATCAAACCACAGCTTTGATCTCACTGACGCAACGCATATTTTGAAAAATTAAAAGAAGCCGATCAGATCAGGTCTAGGGCCTTCGCCGTAATTACTGCCGAATTGTCCGTAACCCCTAATTTTGGCAGCTCTGCATCACCCTTGTTTTCTTGCCATATAAGCAAGACTTGTCTTCTCTGGATATCATCACTTCTGTAGCAACCATAGAATACATTTAAAAAATGATAAACAAAATGTTTCACAATAAAATCCCATAACCAACTTCATTCAGAACTAAACTAAAGATCAAATAAACCATTGAGATGCAAAAATGAAATAAATAATTAAGTCAGATGAATGGCTAAAACCAAATGATCACAACACAGCATTCATATCTTCTGAATAGGAATGTATAGCATCAACAAAAACTCCAAGGTTGTCTGGATCTGTGTCTTTTAAGATTCCATGGCCCAGGTTAGCAATGTATCGCTGAGTTCCAAATTTTCCCAACATGTCTTTCACGCCTTTGCGAATTTCATCCTATGAAAATTTGAAAAGAAAAAAAAGATATGGAAATATATAAGAGAGGGTTCAAAGCAAAGCAATTTCATCGAATGTTGAATCAAGTGTGGCCTTGAAAATACCTTCAGGTTTTTTTTTCTATCACAAAAATTTCTTAGAAAAAATGTATTTCACCATCATATATTGGCATGTCTTAACAACAGCAGTTTCTCTCTGTTTAATTTATTGACAAAACAATTGTTCTCTACAAAATTATACATATTTAAAAAATCAATTTTTTTGTTTTTCCATTGTCACAGATATAGCAATACACTTCCATGTACTGATTGATTATTATATTATCGTCAAATTTCCACCACCACTCCCTTCCACATATTTATTTGCCTAACTTGTAGTTTTCCTCTGCTGTTTTCAATCCAATATCTTTACACTAATTCTTTTTCTTTGGCCTTCCATTCCCAAAATGCATGCCTCATTTCTTGTGTTTAATATAATCAATGCTGCATACTGGCAGAAGTGTTGAACTACTAACTTGTAATAACGCTCCGGACACCCGATAGTGTATTATCGAGTAAAGCACACTACCGCCCACCATCACCCTCTAATAGATATAAAGTAGAAAACAGGTTTTTAGCTGTTCGTGTTAGAATCACTATCCGGGTGGTGGTCGTGCATATAATTACTGGAAATGGAAACTAGAAGAGAGCTAGTTCTAGATTTGAACATGTTTTACTGGATCAAAAACTGACTACTCTGAACAATCAGGATTGTTTTTGTAAACACTGCTTTTCATATTCTTTGAGAATTGACGCAGCTGAAGATACCGTCTTCAGTTGATGATTTTGTAAGGGGAAACCCTAAACGTTTGTGTATTGTTTTCTGTTTATACTAGAAGCTATTTAATTTTATTATACACATCTCTGTTTTTCTTTTGACAAGTGTAAGGTCATATCAGAGGCATTTAAAGTCTTGTGGCACATAGTTTTGTAAACTCCCTATCCAGTATTAGATACCAGGACTTCTGTGTCCCAAATCAACAGTGTTACATATTATAATGCTAGAGATGTCTCCACACCCTTTTAACCACAGGCATCTTAAATTATCTAAGTTGAAAGGAGGGAGGGAGGGAGAGAGAGAGAGGGGGGGGGAGAGAGAGAGAGAGAGAGAGAGAGAGAGAGAGAGAGAGAGAGAGAGAGAGTGGTTGAAGCGAGAGAGAGAGCGAGAGAGAGAGAGAGAGAGGGGGGGGGGGAGGGAGAGTCTGAAACCGAATTCAGTATAAATAACAGTCGGTGTCTGTCTCCGACACTATACTTCTACTAATAATAGCGACCACTAAATCTGAGCATTAAAAAAAATCCCTAGTGCAGTGGCCAAGGCCATTATCCTCTCGGAGCCGTGATCTGGACAGGAAGTTAAATGTTATTGGGAAAAGAAAGACTCATACGACGTCACTTCTGTCATGTCCGTAGTCACCTCAATTTCAGGGTAGATACGAAAATAAAATATGACGTAAAAATGGAATAAAACATAACACTTCGCCCAGTGATCTATTCGTGGAATATTATTATTATAGATCTCTGACTCACAACCCCCTGTGTACCTACGAGAAAATAATCACTTGGTTCTCTATAGTTCTCTCCCAAGAGTCTTGTTACTTTGCCTGAGTTAGTTTTTAGTTTGATCCCCCATCACGTGGCTATTTACACATTACTCACTCATAACACTTTGGCTAGATTTTTGAATAACTTGAGTAGGACGAAGGTGTTCATGATTGATTGAGTATGACAATAATAATATATTCAGTAGATCCCCCCCCCCCCCCCAAAAAAAAGCAACGTAACACTTACCTTGCAATTCCGGAAATACCAACAAATCATGCGATTATTGATTTCTATTTTCACGTTACATACTTGTAATTGCAGCTTGTTTAGAAACATTGAAAGGCACTGATTTCACTTGTTGATAATAACAAAAGCGAAACAAACATACAAACAAACAAACAAAACTAGACAAACAAGCAATTTAACAAACAAACCCCACCAAAAAAGCTGCAAACAAACAAACAAACAAAATAATAAACAAAACAAAACAAAACAAAACAAAGGAAAAACCAACCCCAAAACAACAAACAAACAAGCAATCAAACACAAAACAAAAAACAAACAAACAACAAAACAACAAACCCCAACAGTAACCAAACCAAACCAGGAGTTGATCCTTAACGGTTTGATCGGATAATAATTAATGTAAAATTATAAATGTTTAAACCGGGGGGAAAACCCCAGCCTCTTACATCCCAAAGTCCGATGTGATTTGGGATTTTTGTCAATAAAACGTTACCTTGAATGCGCGGTTGGAAGGTAACACTTCAGGTGTAGCAGCAGCTAGTCAATTGATTTTGTTTGTATCATTATAATATTATCTGTCCGTCAAGCAAACGTCTTGATGCGTGGTGGTAACGAGAAAGGTCTCTAGTAGTGGCAAAGGTAGTAGTAGTAGCCTTTTTGCCTTCTTGCCTTCTTATTAGATATGCATATTATTCACCCCACCCCCAATAAACCCTTTGTCCCCTTCTATCATTATTGCCATGATCTCTCTT
>JARDUL010048941.1:0-12337 GCA_030265205.1 Dirona pellucida | reverse complement strand
TGGCGAAAGTTTGTTTATGATGCATAGGCCTTACACCGAAAGGTACAAAAGGTAAATTGATCAAGAAAGAAAGAGATATATAATGAAGGGATTCCATACTTAGTGAAACCATCAAAGAAGGTAATAAAATTTCTTACCATGTGAAGGACATATTTCTCTGCTTCCATAGGTCCTGACAGTTGGACTCGATTGGCCATATCAGCCAGAGATAACGTCAGGAATGTCTGAAACAAACAGTTTAACATACATGTAACACGACAGAGATCAAAGTCACAGATACACATAATAAATAGACAGGGACATGCATTAATTATATACAAAAAGTCTGATATTTGTTCCCTCTATGTATATTTTCTCTTCCCATTCTTAACGTCAAGACTCTGATCCCCAGTCATTTTGTTTTTTTCAGAATTAACAAAATGACCAAAAAATAATTAGGTTTCATCACAAATCATGAGTCAAAATGAAAAAGAAGAGTAATATAAAATGTATATAACCACCTTCTTAAACTTTACCTTTGTGAGCCTCTGAATATTTTTCTTAATTAACGACGTCATTGACTGCTTGACCAGTCCTGTGTTATTATCCTGTGAAAGAAGCAAAAACAAGTCAAATAAGGCAAAACAGGAGGGATAAATAGTCACATTTTGTGATATTGTTTGTCAGGTGCAGCGCATAGAGCATTTCGTATGGATGTGCGCTGTATAAATCAATATTTACATTTACATAAATGAGTCTGGAACATATCAATGACAATGAAATAATAGATGGATTTGCCTATCATCATTATCATATTTTCAAAATACCCTGAAAAAGTAATTTTGCTGTAAATGATTAGAGACATCCAGTCATTTCCACAACAACATGAGTTCTAAGACTCATCATGGACTCAGTAGTAACAACAATGACTTATCACTAAACTAGATTCCCTTTACAAACCTATTTAAAGGTCAAATTCTATAATAGTGTTTCAAATAAAGAAAAAGAATCTAAAAATGAAACAGCTTTAGTTGTGAAGGTGCAGCCCATTATTATATATCAGTCTGTGCAATAGACTGTGTTATGTTCAAAAAGGTTTTATCTTCAATCAAATAAATACTTTTTTTTAAAACAACACCATGAATGTAGAAAAAATGAAAACAAGTATACACACCCTATTGAATATCTCTGTATGCTTTCTGACAGTGATCCTCAATTCCTGCAGATTGTTTTGGGCATAGATATTGGACAGATCCATGTACGGTTGGCACAAAGGCTGGAATAAATAGACAGAGATTAGAAATAGGGTATAGGATATCAAAACGTAAGCTTCCCCCCCCCCCCCGGAAATTGCACTAAAACTCAATGAAAATTTGATAGTTCCTATCTAAAGGACACATTCATATTTATGCACACATACAAGGTGATTTTTATATTAATATCATATGCTAACTATTTTTCTGGAATAAAACCCAAAAAAAACAATCGCTGTTGTGTTACATGTATGATAAACTATTTGTTTCAGACATTCCTGACGTTATCGCTGGCTGGAATAACTTATTAACTATATTACAAAGGCGAAACTTTCACAAAGTAATAATTATCCAAAAGTAATATAGTGGGTGTAAGTTATGGCACAATCTTAGGTAATTTGATGCACCTACATAGTGCACACCACCCAAAACACCCTATTTTTCCGTGCTTTTTGGCGAATTTTATCTTTCAAAACTTTTTCAACTCTTGCTGCACTAGTACTTTCAATGCTTACCATCATTGTCAATGAAAGCTATTCTAAAACATGACAGTGAATAGGTTTTAACTTGTTAAACATTTCATTTTCTACTACACTTGATTATCTATTGGATTTTAACATGACACAGTTTAGAAAAGCAATACAAAGAACATTCTGCTATAACTTACACAAATCAGATTCCTTTAAAATCAGCATGGTAGTGTTTCTTGGCTGATGAAGGGGAAACCTGAAACGTTCTTTGTTCTGTCACCTGTTTTAACTTTGAAGCTATACCATTTTCCCTTCTACTTAGAATCACCATTACTTTGTGAAAGTTTGACCTTCGTAGCTTATCTAACAAACAAGTTATTCAAGAAAAAGGTTGTTCGGTTTTGTTTTATTGATCACCCTGTATATAATTAAACATTGAATTACACCAATAGTTGTATCACACTAAATAAAATGTCAATATTTTTCTGTCGTAGCTCTGCCTGATATACACAACATCTCGCACACTCTTGAAGACAGCTAGTTTGCAATTATACAGCAGTTACTGACCTAGAGCCTGCTCTAGTATGTCAATTCACTACTTCTTTCAATTTGCTAGTAACGTACCTTTATGTATCTGTGGAGAACTTGAGGCGTGTATTTGGGTAGTGAAATGATCTAGATTTTTTAAATGGACAAAAATTAAGGGAGTTAAAATATGCAAAAAGAGAATAAGCCATTCATAAATTCACAGACACAAATCAAAAATACCCCAACAACTTTACAAACAAAAAGAAAAAAATATACCATATATAAAAAAAATAATTAATAGGGTACAGCAAGATATGAAAGCTTCCTGATCGGTCTGTACAGCAGTAAACAAAGGCGTGATAATACAAAACGAGGACAATCCAATAAGACGGGTAAGATTGTGTTAGCATCATATTTTTTACTAAGGATAGAGCATACAGGCCCACTGACTGACTTTAAGAGATAATACTATGTCTCTTACAATTAGTACGTAATCCAGAGAGAATAAATACAGGTAGATGAAAACAGACAAGATGATGTCTTAATTCTTTAGAATTTCTTCATCTCACAGGAGAGGAGCAATTAAAATGTGTTTAACGCATCCTATCAATCAGTATTATCTGTTCTATTATGATTGCTAGGCTAGGTATATGGCCAATCTCATGATGTCAGGTACACTTCCATATCTTGCATTAGTATCTGATACATAATTATCATCTACAAAAATATTAAATTTCCTGATCATAAACATTTACATGAATAATAATGTCTTGATTAAAACTCACTGAATAAAAGCTGTTTCAAAACAAAGAAATGGTCTGCTATTCATGTACCTTGATTGTATAAGAGAGAAACCAAATTGTGGTGTAAAAATGTCAGTGTTACCTTTCCGTGTAGAATGAGTGAGACCAGAATGAATTTCTTGTAGGCCTCGATCATGATATGGCTGACAGCCACACTTGGTGTGGTGACCACCTGTGTGAGATATATATAAACAATGATATTAACGAATGGGAATAAAAAATACAATGAAAAACTTCATCCCAAATAACTCTCCAATGCAGATTCTAATATTGATGATGATGATGATGATGAGAATAATAATAATAATAATAATAATGAACATGGCTTATAAGTAATTAACGGTTTCAAAAATGCCATTGATAAAGAGCTTCATACCTTAAAATATGTATATGACAAATAATAACCACCAATCTATATGCTTTTAAAAAATTCAAATTATCTAATTTAAAAAATAATTATATGTTTCTTAAGTTGACATGATTACTGTGCCATACAGGGTATTCAAAGATCATTTGACCTATCAAACCCGTAACCATGATATGATATAATATACTTACAATCTCCAAAAAGTAGAGAGCTCTTTCATACTTCTTCAAGGCTGTGTAGATCATGCCGCCATAATAATAATACAACAAAAAGTCTTTGGCGTCATATTGACCTCCCTGGAAAAAACAACGAAATGACTTCACACAACAAAGCTTTCATTTGATACAGCTTATGGGTTTTAAGATAAAATACAGTTGTCTCCACCTTAATGCATATGTCATATATATAAAAGTATGTCTCCATTTAAACCCAATCATAGCGTCAAAAATGCACACTTTGCATTAAAAAAATGCTTTTAGACAGAGACTATAGTAATTTCTAAACGCATAGCTCGCACAGCAGGACCTGATCGCTCAAGATTGATAAAACAATTTTTTTTTACATCATATATTTTGAATCTAAAGCATGGCTACAGTGATGATAGAAATACACAAATAACTTTAAAAAATTAGGAATAAACATTTGAAAAATTGGAAATATGGAAACATCAAGTGTGAGCTTGCTTACAACGATGAGGTTAATCATAATCGCAAAAGATTAAAGAGATCATTCTAACTCCATTCTGGTTCTCAGGACTCCAACTGAAAATAAAATGTCAAAATTTACATTTCAAACATGCTATTTTCCAACATTGTGAATAATGGCCTACCTCTCGACTGATATCATTGATGTCATTGTCTAAAAACTGAAGAGCTGGTTTCATGTTCTTTGACAACAAACAAAGCTGTCAAGAGAAGAAGAAAAATAATTTATATAAAAATTTAAAAAAATCAAATTCACAACATGTGATAAGCATATATTTCATTATAAAAAGTAGGTCGCTCGTCTTATACATATTTACTATTTCTGAGTTGAGAGGCTAATGGGATTACGCATTGTGCCCAAGGATGACAACAGGATGTCGAAAGTGGGACTCAAACTCATGTAACTTGCAAGCAACAGCAATGTTTAATTAGCTTCGCTATGAAGCACTTCAACATAAAAAACGGTCTGTTTACTTGGTACATTTGTATCAGAAATCTACCGGTCGAAGAGACAAATATAGTAATCCTCTTATTTAACCAGGGACACAAAAATATAAATTTTAACGTTAGTTTATATATTAATAAAAGCACCTTTTATTCAATGGGATCTAAAACATGCAACATCAGTTGTGAAAAGATATCAAAAATGTGCGTACCCGTTGCTATCAGTGATTTTGGGATGGAATGTTTCCAGGGAAGTAACTCTATAATATTAATATCAAGTTGCTAGCATGCTGTATTTGTTATGACCCCTGACAATTACAAAAACACCTATATTTCCCAGACTTTACATTCAATGATACCTCAGCTATAACAAGAATTAGAGGAAAGGCATATCTGTCTTGGTGAATACGAACTGTACGGCAAAATAAATATATTACAAAACAAGATCCTGCGTTACCTGGCATAGGTTTGTATGTATTGAAGTAAGCTGGCTTGGGTGGATCTGAATTTTCTCAATAGCATGAACCAAAGGTCCCAATCCACGAGCATACTGAAATCATGAAAGAGTAAACATGAGGGACAAAAAAGAAGAAAAAAATCACATCACCATTCACTTAAAGCATATCACCTCCTACAATGCATTTAGCAGTAATAAAAAAATCTACATTTCTGGGTTTTTTCTTCTAAATTAAATATACTGTTAAAGAAAAAGATTTTGTTGGTTTCAGTGTGTATCTTTTATAATAATCTAAGCTCATAACAAATAGGACCTTCAACTACTTCAAGTGTCATTCCAGGCCATAGAATCAAATATTTTTCTTTTAAAAGGAATAAATTCAAACCCAATATTATATGATCTCAACAAAGAAATAATTAATGAGACAAATCCTACCATTTTATGATCAATCAAAACTTGAGTAAACTTCTGACACAATTCAGCATCTGAAATGGACAAAAATGAAAAAAAAAATTGAGTACATACATTCATAAAATATCCTCAGCATCTGTGTCTTCTGATAAATTCTAGAAGCATTATTCCGACACAGCTAACAATAAGCAATATTCCTACAATAGAAATTGGTACAACCAAGCTGGTCAAAGTCGTTACCCAAAATCTCCCACCAAGGTCACAATTATAATAAATCATTCTTTACTTCACGATGGATTTAGGTTCAAGTTACAGCTGTTTGCACTAAACTTTAAGCTTCCATTAAAAAAATTTCAGTAGAACCGTGACAAACATTCTTTTAATGAATCCAAAGGGGAAAAGAAGAATAGGAAGACCTAACAACATTTCGAGAAGAGCATGCAAGGAAGAGATGAAAACTATTGTAAAGATAGGAAAATGACAGCGCACAACGAAGTCCGCTAGAGCAATGCTGCCAAAGCACTACACTCTACTAGGATTGGGTAATTAAACCAAGCAAACAGTTTCTGACATAACTCTATTAACCTTTACCGCCACTCGTGGGTCTAATGGCCCACCCTATATACATATCCAATCGCTGTCTTTGAATGAATAAATAGCCTCTTGAAACTCTATATATGCTTGCTTCAATCATTTTTCAACCTGTGTGTGATGTTGTTTTCTCAGTTTTATCCCAAAAAATTTTTAATGAATTGTTTTTGTAACCCTACGAATTTCATAACTCATTCATTTGTGGGTCTTTTTTACCCATTAACGTGCAAGGAGAGATTTTAAAGTTACTGAGTAAAAAAAGACCCATGAGTGGTGAATAGGGTAGGTTATAACGAATGGCGGTAAAGTTTAAAGTTATACTATAATAAGAATACTGAGATACTTTTACAAATGATGGAAAAACATCACATTTTCAATTAGCATGGTAAACATACAGCTATCTGTTGCGTATCTAACGTGTTCTCCGTTGCATTTCATCAGAAATTCTGTGGTCTGGACAAGTGTGGTTTCCACGTCCGGGATATTCAATGCGTTGTACTTTACACATCTGAAATGGAAAGGATATAATACAAAAGCTCATTGTTTTTAATCACTTCCTTAACAAAAAACAGTTAAAAGTGTAATGTAAAGTTTTATGATTCACAAGCGAATGTGTGCAATTTCCAAAAACTCCACTTTGAACATGTTTTGGATAGAAATTGACCTTACAATATCATATATCTTCATAAGGTTAAAATTCTCCAGAAAATTCTACAATTATTCTTAAATCACAGAATCCAAAAACGACTTTTCTGACAAGTGTTGTTAGTCAAAGATAATTTGTATTATTTTTGCATCATTTCATTTATTTCTACCTTTGTCTAATGATGACAATCCAAAATGATCTGACTGCCTTCAAACATTACATTAATTTTGGAGTCTACCTTACTGTTTATTGTTTTGTAAAAAATATTAACACCACTCAGCCACCCTTTGATAGCATAAATTTACAATTAACATTTTTGAAGTACTACTTACAAAATGCCAAGAATCCCAAGAGAAGCTTGCTGAATATCCAGTGTGGCAAACACATTATCCAAATGAGGGGCATTCTTTGTCAACATGTCTGTGCTTTTATTGATAACATCACACAATTGTGTTAGATTACCTGTTTGAGGATGGAGAGAAGAAAGGAAGAAAGCAATGCAATGTAGTGCAAGAAAAACCAGTCATCTAAAATGAAAATTGTACCAAAATATTCAATAAAAAATGTTTATAAAATATTTAACACTCAAGATCATATTATTCCTTGGTAAAGTTTTCATTGAGATTGCCACACACAAATTTTATGTAACTTAATCTGACGAAAAAGAAATTCCATCAGATATATTAAGAGGTCAGAAAGTCGGCTTGACAGAACACAGTAAGGCTCTGGGTCTGAGACTAGCTCTGTTTTCGTTGGCTTTTTTGTGCTTTGTTTGTGTTAGTTGACGAAAGGTAGACTCGTTGAAGATCTCTTTTTGCATTTCTTTAATTCAAATTTGTAGTCTAGTTTCCAGCAACCCTCATTCTTTTTTTACTTTGAATTTTTAGAAGCCTTGTGTTGTATTTTATTAGTATTGTAATTCCTAATCTTAGCACAAGTAACAATCACTACTCTATGATGATATAAATATAAACTATGTGAGTTGATTAATCAAAGAAGAAAAAATAAAATCGAAATTAGACAGTACAAGTTACAAGCATTCAGAACCTGACATTATGCAGTGAAATTGCCAAATGTTGCTGAATCAACAGACATTAGTTGTTTTGGGGTTTTTTTTAACTGTGGCCTGTGACGGCCTGTGAGTGTGTGTGTGAGGTCTGTTGTGGCTACTGACTGTCTGAGTGTAGAGTAGTAGTAGTGGCACTAGTACAGTACTAGTACTAGTACTGGTGGCAGTGGCCTTGTCCATTGTCTGTCTTCCTCTTCTTCTCTTTGTCTTTGTTGATTGTTGCTCTGCCTTTGGTTCTGAAAATGAGCGGTTCCATCACTAAATAGGAACTTCAACAAACATCTAGATATATATCAAAAATATATAAATCATTTGAAAGTGCTGTGCTTTGAGGTTAGATAAATTAAACTTACCTGAGGATGACATGTTTTGCACCATATTCACATACTGTTCTAATGAAGACGCCATTTTGATTGACTGAAGAAGGCCAAGGAAGGTGGTAGAGAAAAAAGATCAAGTTTGACCCGTCTAATTCTCTCACTGGTCCAACAACGATGAAATGATGACGCAGTTATATGAACAACTGATTATCAAATAGAACAAGTAATGTTAATGGGCACCTTTCAGACCCTTCTGATGCACATAGATAATAGAAAAGTGCAAATCATTCAATATTCAACAAAAATCTTGCCTTTCATTACTACGAGAATCATTAGACATTTGACAATGTTCAATGTATTCCTTAGTTACTCCCCCTTGATAAATCTGGGCATTTCTTGGGGTTTTTTTTTAATAACTGCATCTTATGAGTACTTATCCCTTAGCCTTTGCTCTTGGTGTCCGATTAACCGCACATGAGATATTCTATTTACTGACCGGCGCAATTGACTGGAGATATGAAGAATGGTGTTGGACAAATTTAATTGAAATTTTTATAAATGTCTAAAATCAACATAACCCGCAGTTGCCCATTGCCAGGTCTTGGGCATTTTTTCTCCCTTCAAAAATACCTCATACATGATGTGAGAAGGCCTTGGAACTGCACATCCACCTATAATATATGTTGCTGTGGCATTACGTAATGCTTGTTGACAAATCAGCTAGTTTAGCTGCCAACAGACATCGAATAAGTGTGTCTGTGATATAATGGATGTACTCTAATATGTCGATGATTTTCATTACCCGCCATTACTTTAGTTCACGTGGATACTCGCCCAGCCCTATCAACTGTTATTCCTCCTTCGTTATTTTTCTTTCACTCCTTCCCATCCCCAATCTGCATTTTGTGTTTACATCTAGGGTACCCTCTTCTCTGACTTGTTTGACATCTCTTTTTCTCTCATAACAAATATGGCAAGTAGAAAGTTTCGTCGAACATTAGGAGTTCTCGTTGATATGGACATGGTGTTATGTGATTTTGAGAGCAAATTATTAGAAACTTTTAGAGAAAGACACCCAAATGACCCACACATTCCATTGGAGGAACGAAATGGATTTTACGCTAGAGATCAGTACCAAAAACTGAGGGACGATTTACCAGTGAGTGAAATTGAATTTAGATTTTCATAGGTATTAACCCATCATCGGTCCTCGTTTTAATTTCATTGAACCCATAGCCATAATAAATAACAGTAACAGGCCTAGACTTCTATTCTCGACTTCTATTAGTTATGAAAAGTGATTATTGATTATAATTAACAATAATAATAATAACAACCAATAATACTTAGCAAGCACTAAGCACTGAGCCATCTAAAAAGGTTCGAAGGTCCTTCAGTCCAGAAATAGCCAATAGGTGAATGTCAACCTAGCCTTTATACTACAAGGAATAAATCGAGGCTTATTATTCCTTGTATATCATTTACTTACAATTGGCTTCAGCGGGTTTTATTATATTTTCCCTTTATACTACACGGTACAACTCGTTTGATGAAATCACTCAGAGAATGAGAGTGGTAAGCTCCTATAATTTATAATAGTCGCTTTTGGATTGCACCATTCGCATGACCTTTCATATAGTTTACGAGGCTTTGTCCCATCACAGATGGACTTTAAATGATCTTTTCAGTGCCAAAAGTGCTTTACTGGACTACAATAACAAGGGGAATGGTGCCATTGCCATTACAGGTTTTCTTCTTTTTTTTTCTTATCCTGTCCCTTTTATACCACAGTATAGGGACCAGCTCTATACAGCATGTTACTGGAAGCAGGTGGTCAATCCACTGTCTAGTGGGTAAAATTTAAAATTACCAGGACAGTGGCAAGTGACCTACACTTTACGATTTTGTAACTTTCGTGGGTTCTTTATAAAGTGCCTAGTGCACCTAGATAGGGACCCCATCTGAAAAGGCTAGTGTTCCAACTCCACTACCCACAGAGCCAGGACACGGAGTTATGATAATTCAGAAACATTATATTTTTACTCTGCACCATTCATACATTTTCCATCACAGCGGAACCGGTCATTTTTTATCAGAATAATATTCTCGTCAAGCGAGGATCTCTAAGGAATCTCAGTACGATCTCTAATTTTCCAACACTATCTGGATATCAGTTTTTTGTTTGCCTCAATCAGTTAATTTGGTGACTCTCCCTCAGATGTTAGCGTTACTATATATACAATCCAACTCCGGAATGCCTTTTGCTTTCCTATTGCTTGATGATATGACTATTTTTCTGACGCTTCTCTTTTATTTTCTTACTATTTTCATTTGACACCATAGTTACTGTGCTGCATGTTGAATAGAATTTATTTTGTTTGATTTTATTTTCTACCTGTCAAATGTAAGCTTAGCATTAAGAGTATCTATTCCATATTTGTATTATCATTATTATGATTTACTCATGGCTTTTATGTATTTGAATTTGGTTTGAAGGACAAGATCAGAGCCATTTACAACAGTGAAGGATTTATAAAAAGTCTTGTTGAAATTGAGGGGGCTTGCGCAGCCATGAAAGAAATGAATGAGATGGATGAGTAAGTTTTTTTGTTTTTTTATATATTATGATACGCCTCAAATCAGTTCTAATAAGACATTGATATGGACATGGCAATCAGACCTTCTCTCTCTCTCTCTCTCTCTCTCACTCTCTCTCTCTCTCTCTCTCTCTGCCTTCTTACACACTTTCGATTAAGGGACACATTAAGGTCCTAAATGCGACAGGGGGAAAGTTATCGTTTTACATGTATTTTATTATTATTATTATTATTACACTCTATTAAAGATTATTTTTCCCAACAAGTTGCTGGATGTATGAAGTGGAGTGGACTATACATAACATCATGTTCATGTCAGACACAAAAATGGAATCCATGCTCCAATAAATTCTAGATTTTCAATTTATGAACTTCACCATAGAAAGAAAGCCCCGGGACTTCAGAATATAGAT
This sequence comes from Dirona pellucida, assembly GCA_030265205.1. Classification (NCBI taxonomy): domain Eukaryota; kingdom Metazoa; phylum Mollusca; class Gastropoda; order Nudibranchia; family Dironidae; genus Dirona; species Dirona pellucida. The sequence continues at coordinate 1,285 of JARDUL010048941.1, read as the reverse complement.
TAAGTACCTGCACAAATAATATCCCAATCAAAATGCATCATATTCTGATGTTAACAGCACCACCTAGTATGGTGAAAAGTTTTTGATCCCCATATAGAATAGGTCATTGATGCCAAATCAGATCTTGTCAAAATATTTTCTTTTGTCTGTGTGATTATTTATGATATGTACATAGTTAGATTTTACATATATTATTCCTAGAATTAAGTAAAATTGGTGCATGCAAATTTCATCCTGCTTAAACAGTTTAAAATCACAAATAAGAATCTGGAATAGTCAAGGAACTCTATTGAATGAACCACTGAAAGTGAAAAGAAAGGTCTTGTAAAGGGGAATCCCACCAGATCTTAGAGTCTTTATGGGTGTAGCAGCATTTTTTGTTTACAGACAGCTGTAATATGAGCTGAACTTTGCTATGGGGGGTTGGGACACATTTATTTAGTAATTGGAAGAGGAAGCTCTAGCTCCCCTAAAATAGACAATAGAAATCCACGACCAGGAAAGACCATGAACTCTACCATCAGGAAAGACCATATGAACTATCTACCATCAGGAAGGACCATGAACTCTACATGCAACCACCAGGAAGGTCCTTGAACTTTACCAGCAGAAAAGACCTTGAGCTCCACCACCCTTGAACTCGACCATCAGACAAGACCTTGAAATCTACCATCAGACGAGACCTTGAACTCTACCATCAGAAAAGACCTTGAACTCCACCATCAGAAAATCCATGAGCTCTACCATCAGGAAGGACCTTGAACTCTACCATCAGGAAAGACCTAGATCTCTACCGTCAGACAAGACCTTGTGCTTTACCATCTGGACATTCCTTAAAGCTGTGTAAAGTCTTGTAATCATGTCTTTTACTCTCTCTAAAAATTTTTTGTGAAAGCGGAAAAATTCATTTGCCATTAATTATCCTACCTTTATGATTTCTTCATTTTTCAGTGTTGATGTCTTCATATGTACAAGTCCTCTCGTTTATTATGAGCACTGCTTGAAAGAGAAGGTAAATATGCAAACTATTTGGATCTTGCACATAATGGAGCATTTTTTTTGCGAGATGGGCAGTGCTTTGACATTGAATTGGAACACAGAGGTCCTGGGATTTAATCCTAGCATGAGTTTGTGGGTGGGCTTCATGGCTTCCAAAGGTCTGTCCCACAAGTTCAATCATTGATGAACTGGAAAAAGGAGGTGCTGCCTGTGGTAGTACTTTACAACTGTTCAAAAGAGAAGTTTGCTAAAAATGTACAAACTTGCCCAAGAGCTTTTTTGGATA
>JARDUL010048829.1:0-21229 GCA_030265205.1 Dirona pellucida | reverse complement strand
GGCACGTATCCTCCAGGGATAGGCGCCAGGCCCGGCACGTATCCTCGGGGTATGCTTGGAGGATAGGTGACGGTCCCTGCACTTAGACACTTCGTTATATATTACCATCTCTTTTTCTAAATTTCTTTCTAATCCTGCTATATTTTTTAGGATGGAGAGCATCAAATAAAGGATGATGCCCAGCCTGTGATAACTGAGGAGCAGAGGAAACTGATTGCAACTCAAGACAGAAGATATGTTCTTTACAGACTCTCCAAAGAGTTGAAGGTAAGGGTTCTTTTTATTTTGCCCCTTAAAATCTGTCAGCATTAACTGCAGTGTGTGATTTATATTCTATCATAATTTTTAATTGAAGTGTATTTTCTTTCATTTTCTTATGTTATTAGAAAAGCATTTGGGTACTTGGTTTGTTTTGGGTTTTTTTATCCTTTAGGAAACTAGAGCTATAATTTGTATTTTTTAAAGAATGAAAAAATGGAATTACCATTCTCTTTGATTATTGGTCCTTTGAAATTTTGGTTTTCTTTGCAGAAAATTGAGAGATGTAAACAAACACTCCACATGATTGACAGCAGCGAGAAAAACAACCAGCACACAATTTTCGTTGACACAGACAAAGATGGTTTGTTTTATTAATCTCACGAAGGTCAATTTGGTGGAGGAATTAAATTAGTTCATGAAAAGAAAAGCAATGATAGGGATTTGTGGAGGAAAGTTATTCATAGTAATTAAACCTGAGGCTGAAGGATACACTAGGTATTGATAAAGAAAGAATGTTTACAATGACTTTGTGTTAAAATTTCCTCCTTTTTAAATTCTATAATTTTTGTTGTTGTCATTATCATCATCACAAGTAGGATGTGTTGTAGCCAGAATACTCTCCGGACGAGTTGAAGTATGAAATATGATATGAAATGAGAAAAGAATATGAAACTTTTATTTACTTTTTAGTTGTAATCTTTATATTATACCTATATTATATAATTTGTCCCAACTCATTTCCTTTGATATTCACACCATGTCTTGTGATTGAAGTCACATTCTTTAACTGCAAGCTGTCATTACAATGGTCTGAGTTTAAGTGTACCGTAAGGACTTTGTTTCCAAGGTAGTTCAGCTAACTCGTGATTTCACCCATGTTTGATTCTTTGATATAAGATATTCTGTGTTTAGTAGATTCCATAGATTTTAAGCTTCAAACAAATATGTGTTGTGAAGTCCAGACAGATGTGTCAAGTTTTTCATTATAAGTTATAGAGCCTCCCACTCCCAGTATGAGTGCATGCTATGATTAAGAGCATTTCTTTTTTAACCTCCCGACCACCATGCTTCTAGGTTAAGATTGACTATGTCAACTGTGTCTTTTCGCATATTATTGTGTTCAATATGATATATTTTAAAATTTGCCTGTTTGATTTTTCACAGTTGAAGCCTTCGATGCAGCCAAATACTTTGACACCCATCCTGCATTCGTTGACCGCTCCTTCAATCGCCCTCATCTGGATACCCTAAAGAAAAGTAACTTTGCAATGGATAGTGGACAGCTTGAGGTATTGTAGTTCTAGCACCTACTACATTTAAAATAAAATATATTTTGACAATCTTTTCTTCATCTTGTTGTGGCGTGTTGACATTTTTGTTTACACCTCTGTTTGTATATGATAGTAATATATATATATTTATCATCATAAGGCCATGATATAATGAAATTTAAATTAGTGATAGGATAGTTGTGTAATGCATGCATTTAGTCATGTAGATATTTTTTATTTATTTTTAGAGCCTATTTGACGTAGCAGTCAACTAGATTTGTTTTGTAGTCATCTTCCATGTTGGTATCATTATAATTTTTTGGGTCTTTGGCTCAGCCTTATCTCCAGTCCTGGATGTTGCATCTGTATCCAAACCCAGATACTCTTTTTACTCTATAAGCTTGCAAATACCCCTTCCATAAGGACCAGCTAAACACACAGAGCTGATGACTCTATGGATCAATTAAAAGGAGATAATCAGCAATTGTCTAAATAGTTGTAGGATACTCGGAGTAGCAGTGACACACTTCAGGGTTGCTCATATTGTGATTTGCTTTTTGAAAGCAGAGTGTGTGTATATATACCACACTATTACGTAAAGTCAATAGCAAGTATAATTCTATGCATAGGAATTGTATTATAAATATAAATAAAGTAATAGTAACAAATTTGATAATCAGGCATAGCATGTTTGAACAGAGAGTGTTCATCCGTAGCTTCCAAAACACTAACACTAACAGCCTTGTATTCGATGTAAACTATTAAGAATTAAAGTTAAAGGATGAAAAGACTGAACAGAAAAGTACATTTATTCTTTTAGTTCATTGCACCTAATTTTGTGATTTGATACCTCTATACCAACCTCTATACAGGCTGTGATGGAAAGCAAAGATAAAGCATACCGTGAGCTGACCAAGAGGATGGACAGAGCTAAAGAACTGAAGATTGTGGCTGACAAATTAGAGTCAAAAGTCCATGCATTGGTATGAAATATATTGATTATGTGTGAATATGTTTGCTCTCTGGATACTTAAACTACCTTGAAATTAATGATAATTTGACCATGCAGTTGTCAGTGTTGTACTCCCAGTAGAGGAATATATGGATACGAGATTGCCCTCAGTCAAAGCAATGCAATGTGAATACACATATATTGCAGCTAATCAAGGGAAGTAATGCAGATTTAATGTTGCATCTCATGCAATGCCCACCTACCAATTTGTGCTAAAATTGGATGCCTTTGATTATGTCATTTTCTTTTCCAAACGAATAGGTACCTACCTATATACACTACTCACTGAATAAGCACACAGTGCTGGGAAGCGCAGAACAGTGTGCGGTTATGCATACTGTACCTATATGGGAAGGCTGTAGGAGATTTATGTTTTACTGCTATTGCTATTGGAGATAACTCTACCTGTATAGAATCAATTAATTGATGGATTAATCATAATCACCTTAATTTTGACTTTTGATTGTTTTGTATTGGTTGTTTAATTGTTTATATTTGTTGTTGGGTTGTTTTGGGGTTTTGTTTCTTTTTTGTGAGGGTGGCAAGGTATAATAATAATGAGACGAAAAGAATGAAGGTGACTTTGGAGTGTATTAGTATTTACAGGTTTAGGAGTATGAAAATATTGACAATGAAAACATCATAATTAATGGTGTTATCTCCTCAAGTCTTGATTTTTTTTAATGTATTCAATTCACAAAAAAGAAACAGTCATCATAGTCATAGCCAATTGCATCAACCCATGATAAAAGGTTGTAGTGTTAGATCAAAGGTTTAACTAGACAGTCGTCGTGGGAAGGCAGAGGTGCTAAATTGTCGCAATCAATAGTATGTAGTATAGAACAAAGGTGTTGGGCCAAACAGTGGTGGTGGGCAGGCTAGACATGACGACATATAATTGTGTAGAACTAGACCCTGGCCTGTGTGGTCAAGTGGTCACATACAATGAGCAATCTAGGAAGTTGTTATTTTTACACACTGCTCATTTTGGCATTAGTTTTGAACACAAATAGTAATAGGAGGATAAAACTAAAACTTGTGGCATCAAACTGACCAGCGTGCATTTATACATACTGAAATTTTGGTCAGCAGCCATAAGCATACATTTAGGCAGAGCGTAAACAGCGTGCATTTATCCAGTGACTTCTGTATCTTTCTTGACTTGTTTTTCTTTCTTAGTTGTTTTTGTGTGACTGTTGGACAATCTACTTTTCATAGGTTATTTTCATTGTTGACTTTAAGTTTTAGTAAGTACTTACTTTTATACATATACTAATAGCTTCAGTGGAGGATGGAGAAAACAAGAGTTAGGGCTCTTTACTTTTTTTTTTGTTCTGGTACTGGTATGTTTTATTTTCATACAATTGAATCACACAGTCCATCCCAATTATATATTTAAATTGCCAATTTGTAACAAAGCCAACCACTTCCAAAAGGTGTCTATTTTTGTATAATATGAGAAATAGACACCTACACATATAAGGCCATCACCAGATAAGCCATCTGGGACTGTATACATTGATTCAGTGTTGATAAGACGTTTGTGCATGCAGTAAAACAGTAAGTTTTGTATAATTTTATATACATGTAAATGTGTAAGTGAATGTATCTTTTACTCATACTTTTCAGGACAACTCCACCTTCAAAAGGGAAATTGTTGAAGAGACCAAGACAAGTGCTGCCCAATACAAGTTTAATTATAAGCGTAAAAGATGATCATGTGCATTAAGTTTTAAAATAAAAAATCTGTTCTGCAACTTTTGGTATCTTTCTAGTGTTGTTTCTGATTCTGATTGTAGTCCTGTATCCCCATACAAGTACAGGCTCACACACTCACCACATACTTTACATCATTTATTCCCCTAGCAGCAGGATATATATGTGTTATTCAATACCTTCTCAACTTCCTGGGTAGCAGCAGCATACAGTAGACTGGCCTGGTTAGACTAGCTAACTGACACTATCTTTCTCTGCAAGTAGTTGTAGTTGGGAACTCATTCACACTTGAGTCGAATGAGGAAAAAATGTGTAGTCTTTCCTCAGGACTCAACATCGATGCTTTGTATAATTAGCATAATGTAATGAGTAGCGTCACTTGAATTTGTCGTAACAACATTTTACATGGAAGTGGAAGGTTTGTTTATCTGTTCCCTCCTAGCACAAGCACCGTAATGAAACAGTGTAGGGACCAGCACCTGGCCAAGGACAGTGTACATGACAGTGACAGAAAGCATCAATGCACAGACCCAGGTAAAATGTAAATCTGTGCCCCACTAGTACACATGCACTGATACAGAGCTGGAAAATCTATGGATCAAGATTATTAAGGCAAGCAGGGGATCGGCCCACTGTGCCATTAAACCTTGTTTGGTCCAAGAAGCAATTCACTGTTCAATATTACTCGTATCTGGACTAGACAACATGGTATTGTAGAAACTGTAAATTGTACCAAAGAGGCAAGTTGAAGTAGGTACCGTACCCGAACTAAATTATTACCCCATGGGATGGACATAGGATAATCAGCAAAACGGTGTAATAATTAATACAAAATGATAATAATAATAATAGTTAAAGAACCCAGCATTTCGGAAAGCATTTTCATCCTTTTGGATTTGGACTAATTTTTTCTGGGTTCTCGTGAAGTTTGGGCATAGAACACACTCTTGATGATTGCAGCCATGCACATGCTTTTGCTCAGGTGCTGCTAGAGCTAAGTAAGTTTTATTCACAGAAATTTATTATCTCCTGAATCCATCTGTGATGGGCAAAGCATAGTGGAGATAGATCTGCTGTTGTCGACAAGGCGGTGTTTCCACTGCATGCATGGGTTCGATTCCCCCTTTTTGCCCCCAGTGCCATATTCATTTATTTCGTACTCCATTGGTTTATGGAGAGAGCTACCCACTTATATTTTATGCATTCTCTAATTGTTTGTACTAACAGTACGAGTAAGAGGAGAGTGAGTACGACGATAGCCATAAATAGCTGAATTGCCCGGCTCACTTAGAAATGTGGTCTTCTTAGTCTTATTTTGGTGATATGTCACATAACGTGATAAAATTTAAAATGAGTAGTCTGGAATGGCATCGATCACTATATAATTGAGTTTTAATCCACCCTTTTTGGGGCGTCAGCATAGCTCAAATTTAGGTAGCAAGTTGATCTGTTGAAGGCAAGGCAGTGGGTTCAAACTTCAAACCCCCCATTCTTTTTTCTATCTTATTTAGCACTGCAACATTTCCCATTCATTACTTGTAGAAATGCTCTCTACGTTAGTTACAGTCAGGTTAAAATCATTGCATCAAAGTCAAAGCAATGTGCCTGCTGTGGGTACTGCATATTCTGTCAATTTTCTGGCACTGGCACAAGGCAGGCCTACTAATAAAAAAATCTAATATGGTAAGATGATGAGACCAAGCTGTTGTTACAAGTACATAGTGTTGCTGTGCAGAAGCAAACTGAAGTGGTCTTGTATTATGCAGTGCAAAGGGTAGTGTGTAGTAGTCCTACTACAAGTGGTGGGTTCGTTCGGCAAGGTGTTTCCCATTTTGCTCATCTTTCACTTCCAGTTTCAGTGTTGCTTGTTGCATTACAAGCGCATGGCTCTTGACCTCTTTACATTGATTTCTTAACCTGTTAATAACTGTTATAATTATAGTAATATAAAAGTCCTGCACTGCAAAACTGTGTGGCCCGTCGAGATAGTCTAGTTCTTGTCTTATCCCATTTACATTGCCAGAAGTGTTAATAAAGTGGTCGACAGTTAGTCAGTCTGACACCGACAGTGTTACAGCATAGCAAAAAACCCTGAAGCAAGTCTGGATTTTGTTTTTATAAATCATAATTATAGTATAGTAGGGTTTATTATAATTATAACTGAGCACTTCCTCAGTTGTGTAAATTTGGTTTAGCTGGGTAGGTAATTTATCTGATCTCTCACTCCCACTCAACTTTTTTTAAATATTAATAAACTCAGAGCAAAAAGCAATTAGATATTTCCCCTCTTGATTGAATTAACAAAAAATTAACACTCGACTTTCCAGTCAAATATATCTTCATACCATTATCATCATGACCGCCATAATTGTTTTTTAAATAAGAAACTGAAACATGCCTAAGTGAAAAATCTCAACATCATTTCCTGCTCAGTCAACAAAAATATCTTCTCCTACACATCAATCATATCTTTTTTTTAAATAAAATAGGTGCAACAAAGGCATATCATTATCATCATTGATTTTTAATTCTTCTTCGAACAAAGAGACTTTACAATTGAGATATCTGACAAAAAGTGGTAACAAAGTGAAAACATCAATTGAAAAATAAAGTTGATACCTACTTACCTGCATGACCCTATAATAAATGAGCAGTTTCAACTGTTGGGGGGGGGGGGGGTTCTGGACGGCAGAGGGTGACCCAAATTGCAAACTGGCAGTTAAATGGGACCTTTTTTCTGGGTTCAAATCTCAATACAAACTGGAAATAATGCATACCTTGTGGATTTATTATTTTTAGTTTATATTACAGAGACAGGAGCGCTACAAATGCATCTTTTGTCACCTAAGGTGTCACATGAAAAAGTAAAAGTCCTGACCATAGATACATAAACCTGAAATACAAATACCAAAAGCATTAAAAATTGAAAGATAAATGTACAGCAAATAGTAAATCAAAATTGAGAAGAAAAAAAAAAAGGAAAAGCATACCTACATAACAAATAGGAACCTTTACCGCCACTCGTGGGTTAGTCTGACTGATCCACCCCATGTACATATAAAATCACTGGGTCATTCAACGAATAAAAATAGCCTCTTGAAACTCTAAATATGCCTATGAATTTCATTTCTGGCTCATTCATTCATGGGTCTCTTTGACTTTGACCCAGTGACGCGCAAAGAGAGATTTGAAAGTGACTGGGTCAAAACAATCAAAGAGTTGCGAATAGGGTAGGATATTATAGCGAGTGGCGGTAAAGGTTAATGACATCCACTAAAACTAAAAACAATGGTCCAGAAAGGGAAAAAACATAATTCAACACGGTTTTCAGTTTCATGCACTAAATGAGCATAATTATGTACACATAGCATGCGCAAAATCATAGTAACAATAGTCAAATGTTTTCATCATCGTCACATCGCCACTGGAAACAACTTGAGCTTTCGGAGTGGTTGCATGATCTCGTCAAATCTGTTATTTCTTTCATCTAAGACGAGTCTTGGCTCTCTGGTTTGCCCTCCTCGTCCACAATGGCAAACTCCATGGGCACTGAGTCCTCTCCCAGGCCCAGACTCAAACCAGCAGTTGGCAAGCTTTCAAATTCTATAAGTGGAGAAAAAAGATTTCCACGCACATGAAAGATTTAGCAGTGAAGTTTTATAACCCCTTGGATAGGTGATTTATTATCAAATCCCGAAATAAATGCTACTACTTCTACACCTATTGTTACATTTTATATTATCCCAACAGTAATACTTATTATACTTACACTACTCTTCTACTTCTTTTTTTGTTAAGTTTTAGTGCTGTACAATGCCAATTATGTATAAATACACCTATAAATACTGTTCAGAACAAATGAAGTGAGGAGAGATTGAAGCAAAAGTATTCAAGTATATATATATACAAATGGGTGCAGCATCAATGAACAACAATGTAAACTTATAAATTTGCTGATGATTCGACAACACAAGGATTGATTAAAAATTATGAGACTGAGACCATATTTAGTCAATCAGTGGAAAGGCTCACCAATTGATGCAAAAATCACTTCCGGTAACTTGTATAAAATTTAAATACACCGTAACCAAAGAGCTTATTATTGACATTTGGTAGAAAAATTGCCCTCTTACTCTTACCAATCTTATCCCCATATCTATAATTATAATAATAATAATAATAGGAGAAAATGTTGAACGAGTTAAAATTTATAAATATTTAGGTGTAAGTCCATCCATGTTGTTACTTCAGTTAATGTTCTTTTAAAATTGCATGGTGCCGGTGCTAACATTTTATATTATCCAAAATATTCTCTTAAATTTTCAGTAATACTAATACTTATCAATTATACTTATACTTACACTACTCTTCCATTTCTATGTTTTTAAGTTTTAGTGCTGCACAATGCAAATTATGTCCCTATACACCTACCAATACTGTTAAGAACAAAAATGAAGTGAGGAGAGATTGAAGCAAGAGTATTCAAGTCAACAACAACAAAAATCCAACAGAATTTTGAAGTAACATTCTTAGAACAATATAATCAAAAGAAAAAATAGGTAGTAGGTACAGTATACAATGGCTACTCACCAGATGCGTCAGTTAACCCTTGTGCTTCCTCTTCTTCCATCATCATCACCATGTTCTCAGAGGCCCCCATCTCAGTGACCACACCAGACATTGGTGGATCTTTGGGGTGACTTGTTGGCAAGAATGTAGGCTCCACATCCAAGGAAGTAGCTTGGCTTTCAGACACACTCCTCCCATCACTGGACGCCTGCAGTTCACCAAACGCTTCAGTTTGAAAAGCCTCATCAAAGGAGTCATCAACGTCTTCAGTGATGGTGGCATCACTGTCATTGTCTTCTATTTCTGCCATTCCTTGATGCAAAGTGAAAGAGGGCATCTCTTCAATGGCACTTTCTTTTTCTTCATTTGTGCCAATCATTCCACTATTTTCTGGCACTTCACATTCGATTCTACTTTCTTCATCATCTTTCAAGGTTGGTTCCACTCCTTGATCAACATTTTCAGTTCTGTCCTCACAGCATAATGCTCGACCCATTGATTCATTATGAAATTCTAAATCTTCCCCAGAAGTACTCACCACATCTTCCTTTTCTGGTTCTGGCTGCAGGGAGTGCATCTCTTCATGAGTACTAGTTCCTTTGCTTTCCTCTTCTGCCCTCAAAACTTCAACATTTTCTGTATTCTTAGAATCTCTTGAGCGTAGTGTTCTAACCTTCGGCTCATCAATATCCCCAGAAGCACTCTCCTCTATTTCTATTTCAATCTCCTCAGATACATTTTTCTTTCCCCTATTTCTTGTCTGTCGCCCAGGGGCTGTTTTGACAGGAGAGCTTTTTGCTGCAGTCACTCTTCCACTCCTTCTGGTCCTTCCAATCACAGTCACAGGGACAGTCGATTCTTCTTCAACAGCTGTTGCAGAATCGTCCAAAGTACCCACACTATCATCTTTTTCAAAAGTTACATTCAAAGATGTTGGACTCTCTGTTCCTTCATCCATGGCGGTACATTCAATCGGTTTAACCTCACTCTGTCCTGCATTCACATCATCACTACTACTGGATACTTCTGCAATGACGGTTGCTTCTATTTTTGCAGCTCCTTTTCTCCCCCTGCCTCTGCCTCTCCCACCACTCCTCGGACCTTTGCTGTTCTGGGCACCAGTTACTGGTTTGATCTCTTCCTTTTGGTTGTCCACATCCATGGCTGCAGACAGATCTTCCATATTTGTTTCACCTGATTTCTCACTGGAATTTTGTGAGCCATCATTTGCAACCTCTGACGCCACAATAAGATCACCACTTTGAACACTCAGACCTTTGCTGTTCTGGGCACCAGTTACTGGTTTGATCTCTTCCTTTTGGTTGTCCACATCCATGGCTGCAGACAGATCTTCCATATTTGTTTCACCTGATTTCTCACTGGAATTTTGTGAGCCATCATTTGCAACCTCTGACGCCACAATAAGATCACCACTTTGAACACTGTCCTCATTTTCTTTTCTTTCTAAGCCAGATTCCTGATCAGTTTTTGTGATCTCCTCAATAGTTTCATTTTTTGGTGGTAATGCATCATCATCCTCTTTTTGGACATTTTCAGCGCCGCTCTCCTCTTTTTGTGCAGACTCTACACCTTTGTTTTCCTCATCATCTTCCGTAACTTCTGATAAGACGACAAAGTCATCCATAGAAAAGGCTATATCAATATCATCAGTTTCATCAAACTGGGATTGTGGCTGTGGGGTGTTCCTTTGTAATCTCGTAGCCCTGCCTTCTCTTTTGGGCGTCACCTTCTTAGCACCCTGAGCTTTTTTCTGACCTTGCTTAGACTTAGACAATGTTTCTGGAGATGAGAAGAGCACTCCAAGCAAATCACTTTCTGACTGCAAAGCCTTTGCAATAGCAGTGTTTGCTGCAGCTGGTTTTTTTCCCTTTCTCTTGGCACTTTTAGGTGGAGGTTTAATTACTTTCAGAGCATCCTGTGGAGGGGAACTGTTGTTACTGTCTGTATGAGATAAAACATTGGAATCTTTTTCTGTGGCTTCAGTTTCAATTTTAATGTCTATATCCTTGCTGATTTCTACAGAGACTGACGGAATGTTAGTGTCTATATGAGGCAAAACATTGGAATCTTCCTCCATGGTTACAATGTTGTCATCCTTGCTGATTTCTTCAGACGCTGAAGCATCAACCTCTGTCTTAATATCAATTTGTCGTTCTAGTTCAGCATTAGCTGCAGGTCCACTAAATTTAATTGGTGGTTTTGTACTACTCTGACAAGCCCCTTCACCCCATTTCATTTTCACAACATCCATATTTATAGAGGGGTTAATGATATCCTGACCATCTCTCTGCGATTCCCATTCAGCATTATTTATGACACTGCTAGTATGAGCTGACCAAGTGGCGTCACTCTGAACTGTTTGTGTGACATTCTCTTCATTGAATTCCTGTTTAATCTCACTTTCTTCTAGTAAATTCACTTCCCCGAGTACTGGTACTGTGTGTGTAGTTACCATATTTTGACTTTCATTTGACACAGGCTCACTTGTAACAGCACTTGGTGGACAAGGTATGTCTGCAATACTCATCATACCTTCATCAGTGTTTGGCAAATTGATATTATCTAGATTGGTGCTGTTATCATCTTTTTCAAGCATTTCAGTCTTTTCTTCTTCCTCTTCTGACTCTGTTTCCTCCTCACTAGAACTATCACTCCAAATATTCTTCTTCTTCTCAAACTTCTTCTCCTCAAGCATCTTTTCTTTTCTTTCCTTCCTCTCCTTCTGTATCAATAATTTCTGTTTCTCTTTTTCTAATTTTGCCTTTATCTCGTTTTGAATTCTAATTTCCATTTCTGATTTTTCCTCAGAGGCTCTCGGCTGTTTGGCTTTTTGGTTGACAATATGACTAACTTTGACCTTGGTAAATAAACTATCAAGACTTTTAGGCTTGGCCACTTCATCTTTAACTGTTTCCTCTTCGGCTTTTTCATTGGGTTTGTCAACCTGTTCTGAAGCCTGAGGCAAAGGAGGGGGGCGTCTCACCGGAGCAAGGGGCTTTTCCTCATCGGCATCGACATCTATTCCCATCATTTTCTTTTCCTCATCTATCAACCTCTTCTCTTCATCCTGCACCTGTTGCAGGGATTTGACAGTAGTGGTCACACTGTCCCCTGTGCTCATTTTAGCACTAGGAGGCAAAGGAATTGCTCCTAGTTCCATCTTATCTGATGGTGTCACAGACTGAGGAATAGGAATGTTGGACAGATCTAGTTCTGGTTTTGCAGCAATAACAGGCAGCTTGGAAATTTTCTTGGACTGTGACTGTGATTCATTTTGGTCCTTAGCTATGGTGAGGAACTGACCCAGACTTTTGACTTCGTCTCCTTGACTAGATTTCATTTCCACGCAGGAGTTACCCCCACTTGACTCAGGCAATGGTAAGCTACTTAAAATTGTGGTCACTGAGGTGGACGTTTTCTTCCCAGCCAGTTTCGGAACTTTACTCTCAACATCCTTATCATCGTCCCGCTCATCTTCATCATCAAGATCCATGTCCACAGATTCAGTGTTATCATGAGCACCAGCTTCTTTTTCCTCTTCCTCTCTTTTTTTCCTCAAATGTGATTTTGTTTTCTTTCCTCTCTTTTCGTCAGAGGGCTCAGGAGGGAGAGGTGGAAGCGGTGGAGGTGCTGGTTTTGTTTCTCTTTTCTTTGGATTAGACGCAATCTGTCTTCTGTCCGATGATGCTCTGCTTCTTTCCAACAGCAATTTCTTCTCGTAACTAGAATTTTCTCGTAAGAAATCCTGCAGATAAGTATGAAGAAATATCAATAAATATCAATATCTCAGTATGCCAATGGCAATACAAATATATCAGTCTCCTCATTTTGAAAGAAAATAAATCAATTTTATAGGCCTAATATATAAGTATAAGTGTCACTGTCACCCTCAATCCTGTTTGGTTAGATTTAACTTAACTTCACAAACAATTGATTTTTTGATTTTTTATGAATGAATGACCTTCCATTGATGTACTAAGGATAGAAGAGCGGTTGATAGCAAACAATTGATTTCAATGACTTTATGAATGCATGACCATCCATTCTATTCATATCCTACTACCTAGTGATAGAGTGGTTCTCAGCAAAGTTTAATGGCAATGGCAACCAATTGAATTGTCTGTATTGTGGTTAAAAAAACAAAATGCATTTTTCACTTTAAAAATTAGAATTTATTTCTCTATAGCTATGAGTTTTAGCCCTTATTTGCTGTAACTGTAACACAAAACGCATCAAATATAACGCTCACACAATCATACACAAGACACATTGATTTTCAAATTCCAGAATGAATGGCTAATGTTGGTCATGTCTTTTTATCAAATGTTAACTAAGATAATCCCTTATTTAATAATAATAAGGCAGTGCCTTGAGTTCTATAAAAACAGTTTCAACTGTGTCTAAATCTATTTCAGCGCTGGTTAAATTATTAGGTAGCTAGATCTTGCTCCTGCACAAAACGAAATATGTACAAATTTCACTCACACCCAAGCTAAGGCAGTTGAGCATCAAAGCCTTAGCTTCTTCCTTTGCATGTATTAGTATTTGTATTAGCATTCTCTTTTAATGTTCTTACCAAGTATTTGTCATAGTGACCGTCTGATTTGAGATGATCCTCTGCTTCTCCAAAGTCACCACAAAATTTTTGGCATAAGGTGCAAAAAAATCCAGCAACAGGGAACATCATTTCAGAGCCTAAATCAAGAAAAAAAAATGAAAGAAAAGGAAATGAGCCAACACTTAGTTTATAAAGTCGTGATATGGACCATTTAGGGCAATAATGTAGTCTCTGCTTTGTTGGAGTCTTGACTAAAAAATTAAATGAGACTTCCGGATGTATCAAACTGTAGTAGATAGTAGTAGTAGTAGTAGGCCCCTACATAGTATTTTGAAATCTGTGATAAAACAGTTATTTCTAATTAGGTCTGGACTGAATGACAATATTGGCATTAAAATAATAATAATGAAAGCATTTGATATAGCGCCACTTTCCATAGAGACAACTCAACATACTCAGTGGGGCTTTACAATTAAAGTAAACCCGTAACAAAATGAGAAAAAGAAATGAATACGTATAGCTATATGATATAGTATCATCATCATCATCATGTGTGGCGAGTGCTTGTCTGCATGTTGCCGTTCATTTTTCTCCAAGTGAATCTGTCCTCTGCCAATTAGGCCTAGATATATCACCTTTTTTTTTTAAAGAGAGAAAAAAAAACCCACAAAAAAACCACAAAAACACAAGCATACAAAAGACTAATGACTAATACAATAATAATAACAATTGAGAAATTACAACAAAAAATTAATTAAACATAGGACAAAAACTATTCATATGGTCAGATAAAGAAGTGGAGTTACGCCAAAAGTAGCTCTGTCAAGTCCAAAGTAAGATGTGTTCACTTGCTATCTGGTTCAGAGAAAAAAATTACATGACAATTGTGCTGAAAGTAAGTGGTATAACTATGGCACATCACATATATAAATATTATGTATGACAATTCAATTAAAACACTCACCTTTAGTTCTCCTCGTTTGAGCTTGCCCTACTTTTCGATTGCTCTTATAATCACCTCTACTGTCATGCCAGGGCTTGGGAAGATCAGAAATCATCTGGAAAAGAAAGTTAACTTAATTATAATCATCTTTGCCTAAATTTATAATGAATTGTCAATTTTGCAAACGAAAACTGAATGATAAATATTTAAAATATCTGTGGAAAGTGAAACAATTTTTCAAGACAATTCATAAACTATTATTTCGCAATCAAATGCAAATGGGTGGGGTTTTTTTGGCAAAACTTAAAATTAAAATGCATAAAATATCATACTTACACTCTTGTGTCTGTTCCCATGACAGTGATTAAAAAATTGTTCGAGAGCATTACAGCCAACATGACAGTGACGACACCAATGATTCCCGCTGTCTAAATATTCGTAATAAATGTTTCGCTTGGCCTTCATGGGGGCGGCATTGGATCTTTCTGACTTCTCCACTCTCTGAAAAAATGCAAAGGCAAGTATGACATATATAAGTAGTACTAAAAATGTGTTTTTAAATCTACAAAAAAATAATCCAGCAATCATGAAGTCTTAACCACAAGTATCTGTATGCACTATAAGTACCGTATAAGCCATAGCTATTCTCACACCGTCATTTCTTTACCACTTCTGACATTTGTACTTTTGGTTAAGGTAGGTAGGTAACAATTTTTTCTTCTCTGGACATTATTGGAAATATTACACACATTCATATTGAGCAAAATAGTAAATTAATTATCATCATACATATATAATAAGGCAAAAATAAATGTATGCAAAATGCAACCTACCTTCTCATTTCCTTTCTCTCTTCTTCCTTTGCCATCTTTGATCTCTGGAAGAGCCTCCTCCTTGACAGCCACAGATGTCCAGCTTGTTTGACCCACAGACTCCTTCCCTGATTCAGCTTCAGCCTCCTTCACAGAAGTCAAGGGCTCTTTACCCTTTGGGGCTGGCTCTGTAGAACTTTTGGGGGCTTGGCTTTTATCTGTTTTGGCTTTTAGGGTAGACTGAGAGGAATCTATCGCTTTCTGGAATTTATTTCTAATAGCCTTCAGTGATTGCTCAACATTTGATTGCAATTCTACTTGAAATAATGGTTCACTCAAGCGGTCTATTTCTTTTTCTATTTCTAGCTGAGATAGATTATTAACCTTCAGTTGAGGATCGTTGTTGCCCAGCCCGCTACGTTGACTTTTCCTCATCAACTCATTCTGAGCTTTTTTCAAGCGCTCCAATTCTTGCCTCCATGTCAAAAGTTTGCCTTTTCTTTTAGTCACGTTGGCGAGAATTTTACTCTGCTCTTCAGCACTGAGTGCTTTGGCCTATGGACAAAAAGCGTAAAAAGATTCTTTTGAGTAAGACCGACAATCAAATTTCAAACCATTCCATCGCATGCTACTACTACACTGGCAAAGACTATTATTATTATGAAAAACAATTTTCATCAAAGAATTAAAATTAAATGTAATTCTGACATACGGTAGCTCTAAGATAAAAACAACCACCTAGACAATTTTAATTAAAAATTTTAAATATATAATTATAAATGTGGTGTAACTTTGTTGTGCAATATTCTTAATTTTCTAGACGTCTATCTGTAAAAGGAAGAATTTTTTTTTAAAATCTCCACAGCTTCTGAATCATTATGATGCAATCCCTCATTCATAAACCCATTAAAACTAGAATAGCCCATATGAAGTGAAAAGAATAAAAGAAATATATATGTTACCTTTATCACCAATTCAACACGCTCAATCATCGACAATCCTGACGTCAGCTCCTCCACAGCGTCCACAAGTTTTTCCAAATTTACAGCGCTTGGAGGTGTTTTATGTTCAGTCTTGCTTGACAAAGATTCTTTTTGCACAGGTTCGACTTCTTTTCCCTTGTCAGCTGATACAGTTGAATTTGATTGCCCTTTCTCATCAAGCATTTTCTGTAGGTGAGCCTGCCTTTCCTGATCTGACAATTTGGACAGGTCTTTGGATTGCTTGTTCTTAGTACTTTCTGCTTGACGACCTCTATTATGATCAGATCTTGCACTTATCTGCCTGTTTCTCTCCCTTGATCTTGATCTGCCACCTCTTTTAGGAGGTGACCTTCTGTTCACACGTAGCGGAGAAGTACGACGCCCAGGGGATCTCCTCTTTCTAACAGGGGATTTAGATCTGCCCCGATTAGGGGACCGAGATCTACGACGTTGAGGCGGAGACCGCCTGCGATGTGGAGATCTGGACCTATTGCGAGATCTAGATCTGGACCTATTGCGAGATCTAGATCTGGACCTATTGCGAGATCTAGATCTGGACCTGTTACGAGATCTAGATCTGCGTCGATTAGGAGACTTTTCCCTATGTATTTCTCTTGATAGTTGGCGACTTGGAGATTTACGTCTCAAAGGGGATTTCTTACGGTCCACAGAGGTTATCATATCAGCGTAAAATTTTGATCTTACTGGAGAAAGACTACGGTCTCTACTTCCAATCCTATCGGTTGAGAATGACCTAGTTTTTGAGTAATGTTCATCTGAGGGTCTCCTTACAGGGTAGAGAATAGTGGGGGACTTTCTACGGGGATAATTTTCATAGTCTTGGGCACCAAAATTAGGTGACATTTTTCTGTCCTTAGGGGCGGGCATTGGCATGGGTGAAGCTGACCGCTTCCTTGTCACTGTGCGGACAGGTGAAGCAAAGTCTCTATCACGTGGAGAAAAGTCTCTGCGGTCAGTTTTCGCAGGTAAAATTACTCTTCTCGTCTCAACATAAGAATCGTCATTCTCATACTCATCGTTTGTAGGTCTCGACATAACCCTGAAATTTTCAACCCTCATCGACTTCAGAAGACCACCACTGAGGTCCTCATTGTTTTTACGGGAGCTGAACGATGTTAATAAGGGGACTGATGGGGGATTGTCTACAAAGTCTTTCTCCGGATAAAAATATTCATTTCTACCTCCATCATCCCTGAACCGTTCAGACATGCCAGGACCTGACCTCCGAGATCGATCATCATAATTATCTGAGGGAGAAAGAGAGTCTCTTTCTTTAAACCTCCTTCTCGGAGGTGAAAATCTTTGTGGAGGTGAGAATTCTGGACTTATTCTTTCCCACTGGTCATTACTTTTATACTTAGCTTGATTTAGATGTCTAGATCTAAGTTCCTCGTCTTCTCTTTCAAATCGCTCCTTTCTTGATCTCTGGTTTTCTTCAACATCTCTGCCACTGCCATAGCTGCTGTCTCTAATGCCAGAACTTGGAGATCTGTGTCGACTTCCTTGAGAAGTAGCTCTTGCTTCCTTGATCAAAGTGTCAATGCTAGATAAGTCAGATCCACTTTGAAGTAAGGAAGCCCTTAATTCTTCTGCAAGCATTTCTCCTTTGTCCATGAAAGAAGCAGCAGCAGCGTTTACAATATTTCCTTCATCTTCTTGGCGCTTTTTCTTCCGTGCTAACTCCTGCATTCTTCTGGACAAATCAAAATTGAATCCTATGGACTGAAGTATATTTTGAACAGTGGAGTCCAATTCCTCTTGATTGTCAACTTCACCACTACCACTTTGCAGATCTCTTTTCTTAAAGCTTGGCCTATTGTCGGTTTTAGATTGCACTTCTCGGAGCATTTCTCTCTGAGATGATTTTGAATCTGATTGTTTCCCTACTGACTGTCTCCACTCTTCAAACATTTTCTCTTTTGCATCAAAAGAATCTGATTCTCTTTTGGATGTTTCCAACTTTGAAGGTACGGACCAAAATGGCTGGGTACCATGGGCACTGCCGACTGTTGCTGTCTGTTTTTCTTTTGATATCTTTTCTTTATCATAAAGATATCTTTCTTCATTATTTCCGTCATCATAGGCAGCAAGTTGGCCCAAAGCATCATGGGCAGGTGGATGGCGTTGTGGAGACCTATCAGAGGGAGCTGGATTCGATTTCAAATCACCTTTACCACGCAACATCTGTAAAGTTCTCTCAAGGGCAGACAGGTTGCTTAAGGCTTTGGATCCCCCAACTTCATCGTCGTCTTTATTTCGTTTCAAAATAGAACGAGGCTTCTGAGAAGTAGATCCAGAAGGAAACACCTGACTTTTCCCCTCCAGAGGTTCAAAATCAGATCTTTCCTTTGCCCCTTTACCTTCCTGCAGACTTTGTTCCAGCTTCGCAGTAGCTTTGGATATGCCAGCAAACAAAACATTTCGTAGACGCTCATCTTGAAGTAAAGCATCAATGTCAACCTTGGGCTTGTCTGAAGAAACCTGTGGTGGCAGACTATCTCTGGATTCACTGGATCTCTCTCTTGTATCTCTGTCTCTTGGTCTTCCACGGCCTTCAGTATTTTGTCTTCTATATGCAAGATCATCAGCTGATGGACTCCTCTTTCGCCTCGAGTATCTGTCATCATCATCCCTGTAAGATCGACCTCTTTCAGGGCTCTGTCTGCGGTCACGGCGCTCGTTTCCCCGTGGTGGAGAATTGTACTCAGGCCTTCTTTGATCTCTTTCCAGCTGTGGATGTTGTTATAGAGAACATTTTAGAAAATAATGAATAAAACATCAAATTATTTGTTGCGAGCACACCTACATAAGACCAGCCATTTTCCATTTTTGACAATGACAGTTAGAACATTTTGGGGGGAGTTTTTTTCAGGTTTGTGTGTTTTTAATGGGGTACTTTTATGGGAGGTTATTTTTGTTATTGTTTCATTTTTGATTTTTCTTGTCTTGGAGCATTGATTCAATTTCCAAGAGAAAAATATTTCTGATAAACTGAAAGGAGATATATGACAATATGACATTATTTTCTTTTTTTTTGTTTGCTTTAAAGGGCCAAGATTATAAACTTAACCCTCTGCTTGACAACTATTTTTTTGCTCAATATTATGTCATTATAATTGCCACCTATACCTATTTTTACACAATAGGCAAAAATAGGATCTTTTCATTTCAAGAAGAAAAAAATCACATCTTCTAATCTATTGGAGATAACTTTACAAACTTTAAAATACTTCATTGTCACAATGCAAGTCAACAACACTTCTTTCAAAACTAGACCAAGAGTCAATACCATTTCTCATCTTCTGAATTTGAGTCACAGCGATTACTTGGGAAGTTCACTGAGAGATACCATTTTTATATGACACAATGCAAACAAAGCAAGAAAAATATCATTTTTAACTTGAAACGGACAAGACAGGAAGTAAACGTAATGTCCTGTCAATGGGACTTCTGGACTAACTACACATCAAGATTTTCCGTTTCGCCCATTCAGCTTAATCGCAATTTGTTAATAACAACTACTACTTCATCTAAACTTTTTTTTTTAAGCGGTATGAATTTTAGAACTCATTAATGAATCGCAACTCAGTGAGAGCTGATTTCACACTACCGGTACCAGTTGCTTACTGTCATTTTAAAAAACAAAAACAATATACTACATTCAATCACGCGACCTGTTCATGGCGCTAATTTACTCACAAGGGCATAGTGCGAAAGGTAAAATATTCACAAATTTTTGTTGTAATCAAACTCAATTCATTCTAGTATTTTCACTTCTTTTACATAAAAACGTGACAGACTATATAATAGAAAACATATAGACTTCATAATCTGTTATTACCCCACCAAACACTCAAATGAAGGAAATCCATTGACACTGTCAGTGTAGCATTGCGTGGTTGTTGACATTACAATTTTTGTAAAACCCTTTCGAATAAATAGCACGGTCACATGATGCTTTAAGACTATGATTTCATTGGTAGGCTATTTTTAAGTTGGTAAACGGAAAATAAGACTGAAATATTTTTTTGAAATAACGCCACAACACAGCTACACGCCTACCTACAGCTACACACCTCGTCTGCATTAGAGACCACGTTACGTCATCGCGCACCTGAGTTGCGCAACCGGGTAATTACCCATTAATTAATTTGCCTAGCAGGCGGGAGAATGCACCCCATTGTTTTAGCACATGATGTTGCCTATTTATAGATTATTACGGTGTTTGTGAACGTATTTTGACCAACGACCAATCAGATTCAAGGATTCATAATGCGCTATCCCATAATAGTATTCCCGAGAAAATCTGAGATATGGTAATGTAAATACCGAAATTGCATAAAAATTGTCGTGCAGAAAAATTCTGACATGGATTCATCTATAAAATGAGGGATAACTAGATCAACCTTTTTGTTAAAGAATTCAACCAATTTTTAAGCTGTTAAATGAATATTATTATATTATATAGCCAACGCGACTAACTCACTCGATATGATGCCATTTTGGATTTGTCGGCAGGCCAGCACCAATCAAAATCACACTGACTCAGATACCGCTTCAGCCATTGGCTCAGTTTTGTGATTTACATACTCAGCTTGTTTCGGTTCCAAAAATGGATGCACTGTCAACACTAATTTACTGTCAAATATTAATATTAGTCCATGAAATTGTTGATAACTTCGCTTTTGGAGTGGAAATAAAATTTATAAGTTTCCTTCTTGGTTTGACTAGCTCTATTCATCTTGATAGGTGATGAACATGTGGCCCATACCTATATATATGCCATATTTCAAAATATTTGAATTTTAAAATCTTTGTCTCTACCTGCATGCAAATTACGGGACCCGCACACACTGGTTGGGAACGTAACACGGCGAGTGGGGTGTAATTATAATTATCCAAGACCAGCTGGGAACAATTGGTGCGAGGTAGGGCAATCGGGGATCAAATATTCTGGATCCACAGGACTAGAGTTAACACAAGTAAGGCTCACGCCGTTTTTGTAAAATGTAGGTCACATACGCGTAGCGCTACGGTAGTATATATACGGCGTGTGGCACGA
>JARDUL010048718.1:0-12341 GCA_030265205.1 Dirona pellucida | reverse complement strand
CATTCCATCCTCATTGCCCAATTATGTTGCCACATCATATGTAAACAATGTTGTTGTTTATTGAGTCCCCTTCATACTGCAAAAAGCAGTGTAGGGGCCAGCCATGTGTCAAGCTCTGAAGGGCGTACATGACAAATGGAAGTAAATCCAATTTTTGACAATGAGGACTAACACTAACACCACTCATCAACTTACACATGGCTAGAAAGACTCTGCATCAGAAATTAAAGACAAGCAGGCGATGAGCCCACTGCGTGTGTGTAGACAATGAAGCATTTTAAAATCCCTTCTTTTGGCCCACTGTGATCAATCATTCATCCCCATAAGCATTGCCCTAGGGTGGCGGCATGGCTCAGAGGTAGTGAGTTGGTTCACGGCAAGATGGTGTTGCTGTGGCAGGCATGGGTTTGATTCCCCTGGGCGACCCAAAAAAATTTCTAGTCTCTCATTGGCGCTGAGTAACAGTTATGTATTTCTATGATACATGGGAACCTGGAACTGGAAGCAAGCCTGTGTTGTGTGATGTGTGGAGACTGAATAATCCAAAGATTAGTCTCCCTTTCTTTCTCACTAATGCAATCCTGAGGAGAGCTTACAACACAAGTGCAGGTGTAATACGTCTGACATCGATATGGCAGCATATTATGAAACCACATAAGGGGGAGTATGGGAAGGGTCAAGTCTGACTCTGGGGCGGGATGAATAATTCTTACTTTTGCCAGGACAGCAGTGACCGAAACCATTAACCCACTGGGTTGACGGGACAACAACACTGCACAACCATGCTCACTATGGGTGCCTTTCTAGCAAATAAAAGCCGTGCAGAGTCCATCCTTCTCAAGACTCGAGAGAAGGGTAGATTTTAAGCTTGAACCAGGACAGCGGCCAACTCTTTGCAAAAGTGTGAAACAGCTGCCGTTCTTGAACATAATTGGACACAGGGCATCTTGTTTCCATTCAATGTCTTGTAACCTGAACTTATCATTGGAAAAACAAAAGCAATGAAAGTTCATAAATCTAATTTTCATTTCTATTTATTTACACAAGAAGACAGGTGAGCATTTGAGACAAATCTTTTTAAAGTCTGGTGTTGAATATACAATAAATATGAAATAACTGAATCAATTTTTCAGAAGAAAAAACCAGGATAAAAAGGATATATCTAAGTAAAGTGTATCTCCAGTGAAACCATTACTACTACCATATTACTATTAACTTTCATAAATACTATCTCCCCCCCCCCCTTTATTGCCAAAAGATAAACACTGTGTTAATTAAAAAAGAAAGCTGACACATGATTAGATAAATTTACACCTATTCTCAGTAGCTCTGGGGGTTGTAGTTTGTCATAACCTTAATCTTTATCCACATCTTGTAATATTTCTGTCTTTATGACAGATTCTATTGTTGACGCATTAAATTCCTCAATCAATCGATCACCCTGCTCCCTGCTATAATCCGAGTCTGAGGAATTAAAACTGGAATCCACCACACTCAAAGCACATGCTGAGTCTAACCTCCTTGCTGAAATTATCTTTCCGTTGTTAATGATGCACTTAGTGTCAGATGATAAAGACTCAGCCACAAGCGGCTCTGTTTTGATAGGGGAAGAGTTTTCAGTATCAGATGAAGACTGTGGAAGAAGTAAATGTGAGAATGCATTGTTTCTGTCGGTGACAAAGATCTCCCCTCCCTGAATAATCAAGTGGCCTTCAGGGGAGACAACAGCCTCTGCCCCAGGACCAAGGACTAGCTGACCGTCTGGTGTGATGACAACTTCTTCCGTCTGCCCGTCCTCAGACAGAATGACTTCCTGGGTGGTCACGACCTCTTCCTCTGTCACCTCTTGGTTGTGTCCCACGACAAGGTCTCCTGTAAACACAACTTCATCCGTCACATCCTGAGGAGAAAAATAAGCACATATAAGAAATAGTGAATGTCTGCTCTATGTTTATATTATATCATCATTATCCACCTGTCATGGGGAGGCTTGGTGGCAGAGAGGTAAAAAGTTGCATGTTCTCAATCCACGAAAGCAATGTTATAAATACATAAAAAAATGAGCTTGTATCTTTATTATTATTTCCATTTAATTTCCTCACAGTACTCATTTGCAGAAAGTAATATTCACACTACGGAAACTTAAACAAGCCCCACCTCTATGGGCCAAAAGACTGCAAAACTTAAAGACCTGCTTATATTTTATATATATTAATTAATTATCTCCACAGTAAATCTGTTTTCCATCCATGCCAGAGGTCAAAGCATTTCTTTTTATGCCAGAGCCTGTGTGGTTCATAGAACAAGCCCAAGTGTCATCAACACACAGAATGACTGCGATTGAAATTTACTGGTGGAGTCGCATTAATGCCAAGGGAAGCAACAATTACAATTCCCACTTACTGGAGTTACTTGGGTATGTAATGAATGTCATCAATAGCTTGCCTTTAAATCACTCCTGAACTAATTAAATTTAAAAAAATGTTTGTTTGTTTATCGAGTTCCCTTTATATACCGCAAAAAGCTGCGCAGAGGCCAGTCATATCATATGGCATATGTCAAGCTCTGAAGGGTGCAAATGACAAATGGAAGTAAATCCAAATGTCAATGAGGACTTACAACACTCATCACCTAACACATGACTAGAAAGACTCTGCATCAAGAATTAAAGACGAGCAGGTGATGAGCCCACTGCATAAATTTAAAAAAATGTTTTTTAATTTTATTTATCTTTACATGTGTGGTAGGTTTTGGTGTCAGTGTCACAATTGTAATAAAAAGCACACTTCGATTCACTAAGTTGAACTGAACGCAATGTGGCTGTGATTATGATGTAAAAAGTACAAACTACACACTTGTACTTGTAAGATTTGCTTAGTCTGCACCAGATTCTACAGCTGACACTGACAGGTAGACACTTGACTACATTAGGCCTAACAAAAAAGTTTATAAAATAGCCCACTCTGATTAAAAATAAAGAACTCCTATATAATATATAAAACATAATTGCCAATAAAAATGCATTTTTGGACCATATAAAGTCCCAAACACTATGTTCAGCATTAAGTAGTAGTAGTTGCATGAGCATACAGGTTTAGATTTATCCATGTGGATGCCTTATGAGCCATCCTGGACATGAAGCTGGTACAATCATTGCAATACAGTGCTAATAATTGGATTGGGAAACAAACTCACTGACAAGAGAAAACAAACAAAAATACTAAATGTAACTCTTACTAGTCTTATCCTTGCACATATAGGAAAAGAATAACTGCTCTTGTAATAGCCCATATATATGGGTTTGGTAGTCTCTATTTCCAAGTAAGTAATTTGTTTTTATTGCTTCATTGGTCTGGATATAATTAAAAATCTTGAATTTCTTGCGAATATATTTTGTTTCCCTTGTGGACTCTGCACTGGCACGTCACCTAATTTCAAAAACAGGACCTCACTTGAAAGTCTATCCCAGCAGACTTGACCACAGATTCAAAATCAATGTGCAGCCTTGGATCACTCACAATATATTTATATAAGCTTGATCAAGTGCACTGCACAAAGAATAAATATATTCTTGAACATATCAAAACATCTGGCGACCTAACAATAATTTCCACTGTACCATAAATCATTTCCCCACCATCAAACAAAAACTTCAAGAATAATTTTTATCTTAAAATCTTTCATCATTAGCATTAGCAATACTCACATCATGCAGACTGTCATCAGATTTGGGACTGTCTCTGTACGGGAGATCGTCGTGAGTACCCATCTCATCTCCACTTTCTTCTGAGGAAACATCTGGAAATACTCCTGCTTTCTTGAAAGAATGCATCACAACATGCCTGGTCATAGTCCTTGAGAATGCTTGACAGGCCAACTCACATATACTGTTCCTGCTAATACACGGATTTGAAGTGATTCTCAAATGTTTCTTACAAATGCTTTCATATTTTCTCTGAAGAATTTCAGAACATTCCACCTCCAGAGGTTGTAACAGATGTGTAGTATGTGCAGGGATGAAAGAGAAGATTACGTTATTGCGACGACCCCATTCACTCATACCAACAAACATGTGACTTCTCGACCCATCCATCAGAATGAGTATTGGCTCGCTGTCGAATCGCTGGGAATGGACCAGGAAATGCTCATTTAAATATTGTCTGAAAATTTGTGGTGTACATTTGCCAGTGTCTGAAACTGATGCATTCACATTTGGTGGAGCTCCTCTGAGCATTTCAGGCCGTAGTTTACTTGATTGAAAGACAAAGTGTGGAGGCATGACATTTCCTGTCACACTTCCACACAAGAGCATTGTTGTGTTTGTGACATTTTCAGTTTTGAATTGATGTGTTCCATACGCCTTCCCACTCAACTCTGGGGAAAGGCCATGGTCTGTGAACAAATTTACTTCCATAATATTGAAAATTCTATTACTCTTTTCTAACAGCTTATATTTATCGATAATCTTTTTAATCTCGTCAAAATATGTTCTCACAGTATGCTCAGCTTCAGTCTTATTTTTAAACTTTGAACTTAATTCTCTGACACCAGGCCAGCGATTGATAAAACAGTCGACCCACTTAGTGGTCAGACCATTAGATTTAGGGGGTCTTTTTCCTTTCTCCACAGCTTGATCCGTAGCAATCTCTGCTATCCCGAGACGCGTATAACGATACCCATACTTTGCCATGGTGTGTAAGAAGTGGGCAATCTCAGCCTCCTCCTCTCTGGTCATTAATAAGGGAGGGCCAGGTCTGGTTGTGTCAATACTTATCCGTCCATCGACCCGATCTCTCAGAGTTGTCAGTGGGACTCCATACTGTTTTGCCGCTGCGTTAACAGAAATACTGCTGTCCTTCACAGCTTTATAAGCAGCTTGTAAGGATTCAGGGGAGTAAAGTTTCCGTTTACGAATGACGTGTGAAGACTGGCCCAGGTCTGCGACATGTTTCGCCTTTCTTATTGAAGAAGCAAAGGAGCCAGTCAGCTTTGCCTTGTTTTTCAGTTTCTTGGATGATTTCTAAAAGGAGAGTGAAATTTTTTTATTTTAACATATATAAATAAAATTAACTGTTTTGTATTGTGTCACATAGTAATTCAATAACCGACACATGTGCCACTCTTGATTAACAACAGCGCCACCCCTGCATTTTATCTTTCCTTAATTCTTTCCTCTTTAGTGATGCATTGCACAGTAAGGGGTCAATTTTTAAGCTGAACCTGGACCTGAAAACTCTTTGTGTCGAGACTAGCAGGCCATCAAACATTACCGTTATTATTTTTTATACAATTTTCAACAGTGCAAAGACGGACTCACAAGTGTCCTACTCTTTTCAAGTTGTACAATTGCCTTGGTTTCTTTGTTGTGCCTAGTGCGCAAGAAGGTTAGCAACAACTATTTCTGAACTATAATAATAATATTTTTATATAACTATAACGTATTCAAAATGTTTACCATCCATCCGCTTATCCACGATCGTCACCATGCTCTAATGACTAACACTAACACATTATTAAAAATATCAAATGGTGTGATGAAAATGAAAACAGATGCCTATCTAAACATATAAAAGCAATTAACAAACAATAACACGGAAATGCATGCTTTTCAATCAAACTTCCTTAAAAATATTTCACATATATAAGAACAAGAAGATCATTTATATTGTATCGAGTCATCTTGTACTTGTAGATACTACAAATGCAAAAGAGGATTAGCAAAATGCTTTTGTTCATACATTATTTCTATGCTTTCTAGCTTGCTTCCAGGGTCCCAGACTTTGTCAATAGTCTAGGCCTAATTCTCTGCCTATTAGTCTTAGTACCATGGATATACTTGAATATATATTAACATTCTAAACTTAGCAGCAGTGAGTAGATATTATACAATAATACTAGATAGTGCCAATTTGTGAAAAAGCAATTGTAATTTTGTACATTATCATTATTGGCATTATTGGTGGCAAAATGTATTGTTCAGTTCTTATAAGTTATTAGCACACACTCATCATTGTGACGACTGTTAACTGATTTTTTCACTTTTGTGTATTATACTTATACGTGAGCCGTCTCTCTCCCCAGAACAGAGGTAAAAGAGAGAGAGAGTGAGAGTGAGAGAGGCATTCAGCATTGGCCTTAGTCTTAGCCTTAGTTAATTATTTTATTTTCAAATAATCCAAAGACAAAAAAGACCCCTCCTAGTTAGTGACCTACTAGAGTACTAGTGAGTAGTAGTAGTTAGTAGTAAGTAGTAGTGCCCCTAATACTAATAATGAGACTGAGAGACAAAAGAGGAGTAGTTAGTGAGAGCCAGAAAGAGAAGAGAAGGAGAGAGAGAGAGAGAGCGAGTAAGTTAGTAACAGTACTGTTGTACCCATCATTTCATCATCATCATGTGTCTCTATGACTCTCTGTTGTGTACCGTACTCACTGTCTGTACTGTGACTGTACTGACCAGTGACAGTCAGAGTCGTCAGTACTACTACTACTACTACTACTACTAACTAGTAATAGTAATAGTAATACTACTGAACTCTGAACTGTGTGATGATTATATTATTATTGATATATGATTATGATGGAGAGAAGATGAGAGGGAGGAAGCAAAAGGGGGTGGGGGTAAAGAAGAGATCCAGTAGCCCAGACTACACGACTTCATCTGTTAGATAGCAGTCATCGTTTAGCAGCCCAACAAAATTGACAACTCTTTTACTTTTACCTTTTTTATCTTTAGTCTTTATTTTCTCTTGTTTCTATTTCTCCTATTTTTTATATATATATTGAATTGAAATTGAAACTAAAAAGACGACTCCTAAATATAAGCTTCGATAACAAGACCAAAGATGACACTAAAATGATCATAAGAAAAACAAAGATTAAATAAGTACATAGTCTTACCTTTTTGGATTTCATATTTATTGATCATGTGGTAAAAATACCATTCAGTTTTAAAAATGATCTCGCCTGCCACGGGCAGCCATTACTTACTTCGCCTTATAAAATAGATGATCCGACTACTATGGTCAATACTAAAAATTAAGATTTTCGATACTACTGTTCAATCTCAGTTGTTTGCGGTAAAAAGAAAAAGTAGATAGACTAGACGTTCGACGTAGGAAATAAAAATGTTTCAAAAATCTAAATATTTGCCAATGAAAATCATGTGGCACTGTGGCACCTTTGATTGTGACTATTTCTTTATACTACCACCACTATCTTATTTCATTGGTTCTAAGCTGTCTACACTGTTGAGGGGCATCATGTATAAGGCGAAATCAGTCAATGAATCAGTGAAAACTGAGACCTAATCTTCATATCTCTCTTCAATTATTTCATCCATCCCGTATAGTTTCAATTGCTTATATATTGTCCCCACCATGTTACATATATGGAAACCCTTTCCCCTGCATGAACACAGAATCAGAAGTCTCATAATAAATGACCATGATATTCGAGTCTCGAAAACCGGTACTTGAGATAAATTCAACACTGCAGCATACATTCATAATCTTTCGCCATTTATCTGTATAATAAAATCGAAATTTGGTTTCTTTGTTTATTTTTGTAATATAAATTACATCATCATTTATTATTTAAGTTTGACTTTGATATTACTACGTGTCCTCTGCTCAGTGTCCTAAACGCGCCAAACTAAATTCAGGGAACGTATTATATAGCAGCCCTATTTTTTTTTAAAAAGAGACAAAGATAGGTTTATAGTTTATAGCTTGTTAGTACCGTGCGTACCGTATCTCCGTACTGATAAAGAATGGCAAAGAGAATTATGGTTGAGATGAACAATATATGGAAAGACAAAGCCGCCCCCCCCCAAATAAATAAATAAATAAGAAGGAAATAAATAAATCAAATATAAAAATCGTTAAGACGCTCGTATGGCATGTGGTATTATAATTATATGGCTGTGAATCCTGGACATTCAAGAGAAATTATGAAAACAAAATAAATGTAGCAGAGTTTATTGCAGGCTCCTTCATATTCATTACACACGATGAAGATCGAATGAAAGCATATTGAAATATCTCCAAGCATAAACTCATCTCTTGTAGCTAACAATTAAAAGAAAAGCGAAATATTTTGGACTTGGACGCGTCATCAGAAACAAGACTTGTGTCATTATGAAAACATATGTTGAAGATAAAATGCAAGATAAAATGAAGAGAGGTAGACCTGCAAACTATTTAAAAAAAAGACACAATCAAGTAGAGAACATGTCTTTCATCCGCCTCTCTCTTTAAGAATATGGCCATGAAAAATGGCGTGGATTCTGATTGGAAATATTACTGTGTTGTCAGCAACATCCGACCATAATATTACTGACCAGTAACAGCTAATCCCTGTACAAATTAAGACTTCGCATCATATATCCCCCGTCAGGCCGTATAATTCAATATCCCTCTCAACTCCAATGGGGAACATAGTACTGCGGACTAGCCTATTAGATACATCATACTTGCAACTTGACAATAATGCAAAAATATATATTGATATAGGCCTGAAGTTGGGTACTCATTCTTTGTCACATCATATTCTAACTAACATTCTTATTTCGTCGAGAAAAGATCAACACAAATTTGTCGATATTGTTAGATCTATCATTTTGAGCGTACAATTACAATGACATTAACATTAACGTGTGTAAAAACAACAAGGCACTAGAATATCTTCTTATGCGTCCGCGTTTTATGGTATCTAGACACATTTTGAGGTCACTTGTGGCTTCTCGAAGTCATTTTGAATAAATGATCGGGTAGCGGGATAGAGGTGCTCTCTATCAATAGGAGAAGTAAGATGGCTCCTTCCCTCCGCTAGTCTACTGGTCATTTTTGGGTGACCGCTCAGTCTCCCGACCTGGACAGCAAAGTCGCAGAGGATAGAAGATGATGGTTTCACTTTCAAGAGAGGAACAACTGTTACTGTTACATACTCAAGCCTTGTGAACTTTTTATTGTGACTTGGTAGTAGTGGTAGTGGTGGGCCTACATTGTGGGGGTAGGCACCTACGGACCTCAAGTATAGCTAGGGCACCAACAGGACTTGTAAACACGACCATGAACTTCTATCAATTCGTACTGAAAGACAAACGCGATTATGACGATATTATTGCGTCGCCCCACATCATGTGGAAGAAATCATCTTTCTCGGTATCTTTGGGGCCGGGGAAGGGGGTGAGCAATGCAAAACATTATAAACAAGCAAATAAAAATAAATAACAAACACCGCCCCCTAAAAAACCATAAAACAATAGCACCATCACAAAAAACACCCCCCCCCCCACACACACACACTCACACAAAAGAAAAAACCAAAAAAAAACCAAACAAACAACCCGCCCCCCCCCCCAAAACCCCCCAAAACAACCCCAACAAAAACAACCCAAAACAAACACAAAAAAACCCCAACAAAAATCTAAACAACAACAACAAAACTAAACCATTTCTTTCTTTATCATTTCCTTTCTACCTTTCGGTGTAAGGTTTAGTGAAGACAAACTTTCGCCATTGATCTCTATCCAGAGTCTTCCTCTTTGCATCCAAATACCTACACCCCCCCTTTTCTATCACCTCTGATATTATTTCTTGCCATAGTTTCTTTGGTCTACGAATTGCATTGATTATCAGGTAGTGTAGAGCATACGACATTAGACATACGACTTTTTTGGATGGCAGTGAAGGGGTTAACATGATTTTAACATTCAATTATTAACTCTGTTACACTCAACATAAATATTATTTATTGGATTGTGTCCCTTGCATTAGTTTTGTAACCTTTCGTTTGTCTTCAGCGGCATTGTTGACACTAATCTAATTTGTCGCACATCTTTAACACACATTTGGTAAGCAACTCAACATGCATCCCAGAGTAGTGCATAAAACAAAATATCTTAAGTAAGACCTGTGCCTGAAACAAAAATGTCCGTCACTGTAAATGATGTTAGGTTTCTGCGCCTTGAGCCTTGTACTTGTAAGGGGGTATGGACTAGAAACCCACCTTTATCTTTTTTATATCGTTAACTCTGTCACACCTAATATATTTTGGACTATTTCCCTTGTAATTGTTCGTATTCATTCGACAGACTTAAAGTGGGATAATGTAACAGTGCTAGTGAGAGACAAGGACAAAAAATAGAGAAAACGATTTTCGTCTGCCGGGAGAATCGAACCCATGTCTACCACGGCAATCCGCCACCCGTATTCATTTGTTTGACCCCAGAGGCATCGTTGCCATTAGTATAATTTGTCAATGAATCTTTACCACATATTTGGTAAACCACTCCACATGCATCCAATAGTATTGCATAAAATAAAATATCATAAGTAAGACCTCTACCTGCAGCCAAAAAATCAGTGACTGTAAATTACGTTAAGTCTGTGAGCATGTTATACTTTTCAGGGGGTACAAAGTACAAACCCATCTTTGTCTCTTTTTATCGTTAACTCTGTTACATTCATCAAAAATATCATATTTTGGATTATATCCCTTG
This sequence comes from Dirona pellucida, assembly GCA_030265205.1. Taxonomy (NCBI): domain Eukaryota; kingdom Metazoa; phylum Mollusca; class Gastropoda; order Nudibranchia; family Dironidae; genus Dirona; species Dirona pellucida. The sequence continues at coordinate 1,840 of JARDUL010048718.1, read as the reverse complement.
CATTAGTTTTGTATTCAAGCGTTTGTCCTCCGAGGTATCGTTGCTATTATTCTAATTTGTTAAATAGAGGAAATCCCTATGATTGAAAAACCCAAAGGCGTTCTATTTTTGGAATATAAGGCGACGAAATGCTAATGAAAGTTACCGATCTAAAGGGCATCAAAGTGAACGCAAAATGTCATCAAAATCGGTACTTCCTTAATAATGGCGTCAAATTGTGGGGGAAAATGATCTAAAAAACTTGTCCTATTAATCATAACTATAATATACCTATTTGGTAAACAGCTCCACGACGTGCATCCCAGCCAAGTAAGACCTGTCACTCACTCACTCACTCACTTACTCACTCGTGAAGCAGAAGACACAATCTTCCTCCATAACGGTATGCCCATGACTTTCTCCAAGAGTTTCTGCATTGGCAGTCTTGTCCATTCTTTGATGTTGTCTATCCACAACTTTCTTGGTCGTCCTCTTCCTCTTTGTCCCACGGCAGTGCCCTGCAGTATGATCTTGCTGAGACCATCATGCCGGGTGACGTGGCCAAACCACGAGAGATTTCTTCTTCTGACAGTGGATAGAAGAGGCTATTGTGGGCCAGCATACGCCTCCACCCCTCCCTGATGTCTTCGTTCGTCCTGTGCCTGTTACAAAAGGGGTCGTCAGTTGTTTTATTATTTTTCATATTATGATTATCATAACTCTGATGAAATCTCGTAAAATCTCAGCGGATCGTTACCCCGTTTGACAATGAGGTTCACATTCACCAGACAAAAGTTATATACCTTACTTACTTCACTTTACTTTTCCAACCCAGCGACCACTTGTGCACTCACCCGTCAGTCTGATGCTGAGGTAAAGTGTCTGCACGTCTGTTGTACCTAGTTGTTGTCGATTGGAGTGTTGCAAATGTCCGGGTTTGGTCGTTGGTAAGCATGACAAGGGGAAAGACGAAACGTTCTTTGTTTTGTTACTTGTTGTTCACTTGGAGCTACACAATTTTCACCTTTTTTTTCATACCTCATAGGCTCACGAAGGACCATGCCTATCCGGCGAGAGGTGATGGTCTTCGACCTCTGACGGCCACAAATTGAGATCAATTAAGCCATGACTTATTTAGAAAGTACAAATTAATGAATTACCAGGTTTTATGCGTATCTAACCTTAAAGAAGGTGACGGACGTTGACGACGACGACAACAACAACAACAACACCACCACCAACAACAACAACAACCAAAAAATGGGACTAATGAAGATCCTCAGCTGTGATCACAATATTGAAGGAGGCAGGGGTGCAATTATGCCCCCCCCCCCCACCTTGCCTTGGCGCCCCTGGCTGTCGCCCATACTGTCAGTACCCAGCTATAACCCTGGTTTGCTGTAAATAATAGTATAAGAACTACTGCTCTTGACTGCAATCAGCAAAATTATTGAGAATCAACAGGCGGTAACCTCAGCACACTATCCGTTTTATGGTTTCTTTAGATCGTGACAACAAAAGCCTGTGTTTGTATTCAATTTTATAATAATTTCCATCCAGGCTAATACATTTTTCGTGACTTATTATACGCAATTTATATGCTTGCAAATGGGCTTTGGAGTGACGTAATTAGTAATTAGATCAGGATGATTAATATAATTTTTGAATATGAAACCAATATCTTTCAAATATATTTCAAAGCTTCACCGATCTCTTGTTACATTTTTTTAGAAATACTAAGAAGAAAAATAAATAAATAAATGAATAAATCAATACATAAATACATAAATGAATAAATAAATAAATAAATAAATAAATAAATAAATAAATAAATAAATAAATAAATAAATAAATAAATAAA
>JARDUL010048607.1:0-12344 GCA_030265205.1 Dirona pellucida | reverse complement strand
CTTCCTCTTCCAATGAATATTTACCAGAAGAATAGCAGTGTCATAATATTTGAGAGACTTTAACTAGACTTTGCTCTGACGGAGCGAGTAGATTTGCTATTTATTTACATGAATATTGAAAACTTTGAAAGATAACCTTCATTTACTGATTTAGTTCATTACTTGCAGGTTAGCCTATTATAGTATTGTTAATAAGTTTTACATTGCCAATGAGAGAAAAGTCTTCTTTTTTTTTCCTTCTCCTTGTAGGTGACCTAACAGATGCCAAGGATGTAACTAATATAGTGTCAGTTCAAAATATGAAAGAGTGGGAGATTTATCAAAGTATCGTTCACAAGTGTCAGAAACTTACACGAGGGAAATGGCTGGATATTCGTGGAAACCATGGCAAGTTTGATTCAGAGTGATATATGAAAAATATAGTGCCATTTATATAGAATGAAGGAACATAAAATCCTCCCAAAAAATATTTGATTGTGATCAGCAGAGGCTAGATGCCCAGGAGGCAGGTCAAATAAGATATTGACTGGTGATGTCAGTGGCTGAGTGGTTGGGCTACTTGACTTTAGATCGAGAAGTCTGAGTTCAAATTCTGGCTGAAGCTACTGATATTGAATTCTTGGGAAAGACTTAACACATTTTTTCTCACTCCACTAAGGTGTTAATAAGTACCCAGCTAATGGCAGAGAAAGATATTGTCAGTATGTTAGTATAACAAGCCTAACAGGCTCCTTTACTGTATATGCCCCCCATGGGAGTTGAGAAGGATATTGAATGAAACAGCCTGCTGGTGGATGTAAATGATGTAAAGTCTGAGAGGCTGAACATATATGGGATACAGACTATAAAACTATCTATATCTTTTATCAGCAAATGTAGAAAGGAGAGATATTATTAGACAAGTTGATGCAAAGAAAAGGAGTCATGACAAGAAATTTATTCATACCAATTAAACCTAACACTGAATAGAAAAAATGGAATTGTTGATAAAGAAATAAATACAAAATATAGAGATTTTATTTTAATTTATCTAATGTCTTGAACATTTTTGTTTCTCATTTTGCAGATTCATTTGATGTACTCAACTTTGAGAGTGAAAAAAATCATTACAAGTAAGAACTCATTTTAATATCTGAAATATATTAAATGGCTCAAGAGAAATTTTGAAAGGAAAATCCAATGTATAATTTTCTTACAAATTTATGTTTGATTTTAATCCATGGTTTGGCACAAAAATCATCCAAATATATAAAAATGCGTTCTGTTAGTGATACAAAATGACGATTTTTGATTAATTTTCTAACTATTAGCATGCAAAAGTTTAAGCTTTTAGGGTCGTCACTAAAGTTTTAATTGTATTATAGGCATTACTCAGTGTTTGGGAAAACAATGACCGGGGAACAACAGGATTCATATCACTATCAACTCAGCCTGCCCTTCGGAAACTATTCTTTCGTAGGATTTGATGCCTCTGTCCAACCAGGGTCAAATCGACCATTCAACTTCTTTGGGCACTTGGATGATGTGAGTGATATAAAAAAAAATTGTTATGTTCTACAATATATTACATACAATTATATAAATAGTATTATTCTTGTTATTATATTTATTATTATTATTATTATAATTATTATTGTTGTTGTTATAATTGATATTATTATTATTATTATTATTATTGTTATTATTATTATTGTTATTATTATTATTATTGTTATTATTATTATTATTGTTATTATTATTATTATTATTATTATTGTTATTATTATTATTATTATTATTATTATTGTTATTATTATATTGATAGTGGTGGTGGCAGTAGTCGTAGTATTCATTTTGTCAGCAATAGTAGTGTATGTAGTGTAGTGGTAATATTGCATGATTTGTAATAAGAAGCATGTGCAGTTTGTCATTAACACATTAGCTCCAACAAAGAATGACGTGTATCTGACATGGACTTTAATGTTGTCTTTCACATTTATATAATATATATCAGTTGTGTTGTTGTTTTCAATGACGGTTGCATCATCTTTTTGGTTAGGTTTTCATGCTAGTTCACTATATTACCATCTCTGCTTTTTACCAATGCATTAGAAACAAGTGCGACGAATCAAGAAATTAGCTGAAGAGAGTCGACACAGCAACCACACAATCTGGTTCGGTCATTTCCCAACATCCCTCATTGTGCATGATCCTATTGTGTTGAGGAGTGTAATGAGGTAGGAATGAAATATAAGAATTCAGAAACCGTTGGAACAATATGCATCCAAGCAACAAAAAGTTTTGTTTCTAATAACCTGCCAATGCATAATACACCTGTGCATGTATTTATGGTGTCATTCAGCTGCCTAAGTTTCGTCTTTGATATCTTTTGATGTTGTACACTAGAGTTACTTAAGCCGATGTTTCACATAAGTCAATCTCTTAAGCTATGTCCCTTGAGCATCAACTGAGGCAGTGTCGACTGTATAACTTATGATATATTGTGTTTTCATTGACCAGAGAAAGCATTGCATATCTGTGTGGCCATCTTCACACCCTCGGTAACCATGTCACTCGCATGTACGCTCGTCAGAAGACTGGACAGCTGGAATTGGAGCTGGGAGACTGGAAGGACAATAGAGTGTGAGTTATCTTGTATCCTTTTTGTTTTCTCCTCTTTTCTTTTTGATATCTCAGTGCTTACATGTCATAGTTTTATACATATTGTAATTTTACTGTTGCCAGAAATATCTGTTTGTGATATTCTTCTACTTTCTCTCATACATATAGCTTTTATAAAGGAAGGAATGAGGGCGCCCAAAAAATATAGGGAAAATGGTATAGCTCAAAGTGTAAAACAAGTATCAAAAACAAAGAATGTTTCGGGTCTCCCCTTCGTCAGCTAACAAACATAGAAAACAAAAAACATAAACAGGTACGGTTAGCTCAAGCAAGTCATTCTTTTCTTTGTTACTTGCTTTACACCTGGAGCTATACCATTTTCCTATTTTTGCATAGCTTTTATAAAGGGGTGTTGGGCGTTGTGTATAATTGGACCTTTGGGCCTGGATTTGGCTTTGTAAGGAGTCAAAAGGATGGGTAGGAGGAAAAAATCTTTGACAGAATTTAAAATTGAGATGTTTGATTTTGTTGGGTTGTTTTTCATTGATCTATTTCAATTTGACATCACTTTTGCTCCAGATTCCGTGTTATAGCATTCGACCATGACCTTTTTTCATTTGCGGACGCCAAGCTGGGAGACTGGCCACTGGTCATCATCACCAATCCCAAGAACAGCCAGTTTTACTCAAAGCCCAATGAACCAGTGGAGATGGTCAAATATTCCACACATATCAGGTATGCAGCTCTCTCACTCATTCTTCCTTTCCCTCTCTCTCTCTCTCTCTCTCTCTCTCTCTCTCTCTCTCTCTCTCTCTCTCTCTCACTCTCTCTCGCTCAATCTCTTTAATTTCATACACTTATGTAGATGTTTCCTCTCTCTCATTTTCCCAAGCGGTGCAGAAAATCAAATAAATCTACTACCATTATTTAGACAAATGGAAAATGTAGCTTCCAAACCAGCCGTCTCAATGGCAATACTGCTAATAAATGATTCATGATCTTTTTCGTTGTGGATTTCACTCTTGCATTGATTGGGTTACTGTGCTTCAAATTTTATCTTATTATTTCTGTGCCTTATGTATTCTGTCAGAATTCTGGTCTTCAACCCTGACCCCATTGACACTGTTCATGTAAAAATAAATGGCCTTGACACTGGGTTGGCTGAACATGTACAAGGACCCTTGTATGCCAGGGCATGGAACCCTCATGAATATGGAACAGGGCTACATACCATTGAAGTCATTGTTCGGGTGAGATATTTTGAGATTTGAAACCTACAATTTTCTTTTTTTGTTTGTTTTATTATTCAAACCATGTAAAAACTTCACTTAAAATTTGTTCACAAAATGTAGAACAGTAATTCAAGGCCTGTAGATTTAAGGCCTGGTATTTAGATGACCTGGTAACAATTTTTCTAAAATCAAATTTTTTATCTTCTGTGTAATGTGTTGGCAAGGTCGGCACCTTTAATTTTTATTTTTCAGCAATGCAGTTCTTTCTGCGTTATTCTTACAGTGAAAATTCAGCTGCATTGGAGTGCAAGAAATTGTCCTGTTATGTATCTAATAATGTTTTCATATTTCTTTTCAGGACAAGGCAAACAGAGAGAAAGCATTCAAACAGTATTTTTCTCTAAATGAATCATTGCCTGACTTTGGATTATTGCCTCGTGTACTTCTTATGTTGAACATATTTTCTGTGGTAAGTTTTTAAACTCTTTATGATCATGAAAAGTATGGGTCTATCTACTTATTCTATTGTGCAGCCTTCATAATTCAATAACCCCTGTAGCTGGTCGTAATGTACCTTCTAGCAGTGTAAATAAGATAAGATAATTAGATAAGATAATATACATCTTTACTGTCCAAAATTGGCACATTTTTATGGTGTTACGTAATTTGAATGCAAAACAGTTACTCCTGAACACTCAATCTTCTGTTCACTCTGTTTTCTTCCTTCCACAAAGTCATTTCATATCATACACAACTTGTCATCAATCAAATTGTATTTATGAATGTGTTGGATAAGTGACTTTACCTCAATTCAGATATGATAAAGAAAATTAAGAGTGCATAGGAAGTTGAAACTTCTGGAGGAATAAATAACCCTTGAGGTAATGCTTCATCATCAGCCATTATTTCCATGCTGCTTTTGAACATTTTATTTATTTACTTATCTTATTGATTATCCTTAAAAGCTAATATAATATACCTACACCACAACTCAACTCAATTTCTCAGTTCTCTGTGGTGGTTTGAGTTTGAAGGATGAGCGATGGATGATAGTGGGAGGCTCTTTTCTTCTTATAAAACATGGCGATTCGGTTTTTAAAATTGCTCACTTTGTTGAATTGGCTGGGGCACTGGTAAGGTCGAATACTAACATGTCTGTGATTATGAGATCCGATCATTTGGAATCACGTCTAAACACATTGTCACTTGGCTATCTGTTGTTTGCTTTTCTCGAGCCTTGCATGTTTTTTGCATTATTAAGAAGTTGTTGATAAATCACGGCCATCAGTGGGTGTTCTCAAAGTTAAGTGTCTGAGTTGGATAACGAATTGTCAGATCTGCCATAGAAGAAACATTTACTTATTTTGTCCCCCTCACTTATTTATTTTTGATGATCTTTTTGGGGGTTTTGTTTTATGTTTTCCATGTTTGTTAGGTGAAGAAAGGGAGTCCTGAAACTGATATGTTCTTGTGATTGTTAGTTAGATGTTTTACACTTGCATCCCTTTCATTCAGATCATTAGCTTCTGGCAGCCCTCTTTACTTTACCTCTATGATCTGTGGGTGTAACGTGTAGCATTAATGTGAAATCCTGAAATGAAATTTGGTGAAAACATGCTTACTTTCTCGTTTTTATAATTTTGCACAGAAAGGACATTTTGAAAATGACTTTGTATGTATTTGTTTTTTAAACAGATTTAAAAACCCTATGCTTCCTAATTGCCAAGGATTTCAAGCCTTTTAAAAAAAAAATTGAGAATAAGAGCATTTTAAAGATTTTAAATCGACTACTGACGATGTTGCTTTATGTTTCAGGGCAAAATAGTGTTTGGGATCATGGTGTTTTCCTATACGTTTATCTTGACATCACTACGACAGTGTTCCAACATTCGACGCTTCTATGTCCATGGTGAGAGTGAGGATTTATTATTTTCTGTCCGTTTCACTAAGACAATTTATTATAAAAACAGATCAGAGTGTGACGATTTGGGAATGTTCACAAGAGCATCATAAAACTGGAACTGTAATTGTTTTCTTAAATTAAATTACTTAATTTCACGTGCACCAAGATTCAATAGATGTACCATTGCCCCCAAGCTAAATGTTCTTGTCCATATATCTATGCCATTTCACTAAATAGCAATATGATAACAAGTCTCTGTTTGTTTGTCAGGAGTTCCTTTAGTCGGATCGTTGTTCAACTCATTATTGATGAAAGTCTGGTTGGTATCACAGGCAACTCCAATCTACTCTGTTTGCATCGGATGTGTTCTCTACCTCACATTTGGTAAGGATTTTTGAATAACCATTTTACATCTTTGTAGTGGGAAATGTATTTTCAGGTAAAATTTGAGCAATTTAAAGATGTTTTTTTTAAATCAGGTTTTGTAGTTAGGGTGTAGTTTACAAACCTGATTTGCCTTAATAAGTCATTTATTCACATTTGCCTGTCACATTAAGCTGTGGAAATTCAAACACTGAAACTTGAATATGGAATTAGACAGGACTAGTATCTCTCACCATAGAAGATGATAGTCATTGTTTGTGTTTTCTCAACCCCCAGGTCCCTGGTTCTATGGTGAACTGTTGGAGGGTCACGGTGGTCTGGTGTTTGTCTGGGGTATTGTGTTTGACAACGCCTTCATCCCCAGTGGAATCACCTACTTTTATGGGATCTTTCAGGTAAGTTTTGGATATTTTCAGTTTCAGTTTATGAAAATACACAAAGGAAAAAATGTGCAAAAAAGTTTCAAGACCAGAAACAGCTGATATACTGAGGGCTGTATTTGCTGACTTGGTTGTGATGATGATAATAAAGATATGAGGAAGAATTTTGTCATCAACAGCTACATGACTTGTTTTTGCTTTTTTACGTTTTGTATGTTGGGCTTTCTATCTTGAATACTTTTATTTGCTTCTTTTCTTCTTTTTTTTAATGAGTTGCGTTTTTTCTCTTTTTTCTCAAACTACTCATAGAGTCAGAGAGGAATGCTAGACCAGTGAATATGTTGCCCTGACATTCATACAACGAAAAAAAGATTGCTGTTACCGGTTTAAAAACAAACACTTTGGTTGATCAAAGACATACCAATCTTGAACTGATGCATATAAGCCCTTCAGAGCCTTGAGGCCCATAGAGCTGGTGCTTATCCCGGTTTCCATAGCGTGAAGCAGACAGAGTGACAATACGTTATCCTTCTGGATAGGAACCCATTTTTACATCTGGGTCTAGTAAGACAATTGAGTAAAGTTTTTTGCCCAAGAACAACAGCGAGGTGACTGGAATAGGATTCAACCTTTGCTATGAGAGTCCGCTGTCCTAACCACTCGACCATCTCACCTCCTTGGTGCTTATAGTATAGCCAAATCATTTTACTAGATTTTCCTTCCATCTTCCAAAATGTATATATGTGTATGAACTAAAACTTCAGATTTTTGTTAAAGGTTGTATAATGTGATGGTTATATTTATTATGTAAACTGCAAACCCTACAATCCTATTTGTCTATCCTCAGGTTTTGACCTTTAACCTTCCCCTCCTGATTCTACTGGGCCACATCTTAGATTTGAAACGGACAATGGGTCAACGTTTTGTCTTCATGCAACTGTCTTTCACCTATATATCTTCCATTATTCTATTTGTGTTTTGGGTATATGTCACATTAAAAGAATTCCCCACAGCTTACGGATTGAAAGCCCTTTATTTTGGTCCATTACGAGTGGGATGTGTTTTAATTATTCCTATTTCAATAAGAATGTCTCTAAAACATGTAGGCAAGGCCCCTATAGCTGTGAATGGAGTTCATTAATGATAATTGTCCAATTCATCATCATTATTTATTGATTGATTTTTAAAGATGTAAAATGTATACATGACAACATACAGATTTGAAGAAAGTCATTGACAAATAGAACAACGAAATCACTATTTGCTTGTAAAACTTTATACAAGCTAAAGTTGTATTTTTTATATATTTTGAGCCATTCCTGCACCTTTGATTAATTTGCTCCTGTCTATGTAACTCATATTGAATTATTAATTCCAGTATATTTGCTCATTATCTCAGAATATTTAAAAAAATGTATCTTTTAAAAAAAAAAAAGCTAAGCATCTGATCAGATTCATTTTTGAACAAATGTCACGTTTCTCATTTAGACTTTTACAAATTTTGTTTAATGTTTTGTTTGTTGACATAATATTTTCATTGCCACTGATATGCAGTTTTATGCTTGTCTTGAGTTGTAAACCCCTTTTTTTAACACTAGGTGAATTCATGTCAAAATATTTGTTCTTACTGCTGTGTTTTGTTGATTTGTATTATCATCTAATGGGCATTTGATCTATTTAGATAATAATATGTTTATGTTTTCACTGCGGCCTCTTCTGACTCTCCATCAAGGCACATCTTCCGACTTTGTCTTCTGTGTTTTCTCTTTTTAAATATGTACGTTATAACATTGATGTAATGTCTTTGAGTCTGTTTGACTTTCTTTGGTTATGGTAATCATACCTTTGGTTCAGCACATACTCTTCTTCAACCAGTTAGATTATGCACTAATGTGACAATTTGTCAGGCTGTGTATCATGTTTTGTTAATAAGTATTGTAAGATAACGATGTACATTGTTATTTTTCTAGTCCCATTAATTAGGCTAAGACGAGATTATCTTGTCAAGGGCATTAGTCCAATATTTCAGTCCGGTATAAGAATGTAGTCATTTCATTCATATTTTTATTTTTATTTATTGAAATTGTCACTTGTCATAATGCTATTTATAGTAATAATATTGGCTGTTTTTCAAACATTGTTGTTTATACACACTGTTGCCAAAACCATGACAACCATCTCGAAGATGAGGATCTTGAAATCAAATTATTTTGCATAAGGTGTTGATGAAATGCACATGATCACATATTTTGTAGAGCTTTTATGTTATGGACACAGCATGGGCAATGCAGAACAGTAGGGTTTTTGATTTTCATCAAGTATCTCTAATTAAGATGTGGCCTAATGTCAGCTGCAAGCTGATACTGAAAGGAGAAGCAAGTATTAAAAAAGTAAAACATGTATTTTTCAAAAACTGAGTTTCCTGTTATTTCATGTTGTGTAAATTCATCAAGAAAAAAGGAGTCGCTTGAACATTTCAACAAATTTGTTCTGTTTGTAAATATTTATTTGGTTGAAAAATAATGGGACAGTGCCTGATTCACGTTCATTTGAATATACATGTATTTGCTTTTCAATGAAGTTAATCAACATTCTGCTGATTTTCACTGCTGACTTTAGAAGTTGTATGAATGAATGACCTGCTATTGTTATTGTTGATAGCAGACCTGCCATCCATCCGGATGAATCCGTGTCATACAGATTTTTCCACACTTTTGGCTCGTGTTAAATATAGATTTCTTTTTAAAAAGTAAGAATTTTTTTATCATTAAAATTCAAAAATTTTGTTCAGTCATCCAGTGATTATTATTTTGTCTCCATTTTCTTTTACGTTTGCAGAGCAGTTAAAAGGTAATAGATTTGTTTCTCCAAATTCTGATTTCTTAACAGGATAATACAGTTTTTTTTTAGTTAAGTGTGTGGCAGGTCTGGTAAAAGTCACAATACTGTTAGTAGTTTAGAGACAACAATTCACATTGCCTACCACCTTTGGCACATACACTGGAAAATGGATATAGATAGAACTGAAAGTAACGATGCCAAAAATGCATTTCTGATATATTTTTTTCTAGTTTTAGAATAAGTATTTTTGAGTCCTTTTTATTGTTTTGTTGTGCAAGCATTGGAAATTGTAAACTTTATGTAATTTATTCTTTCTCAGAAGTAACTGACATGTTGCAATAGTCAATAATTTATTATGAGTGATGTCACCAGTTGCCATTTGTCGCACGCTCAAACCAAATGAATCAAATGCCAGGATTTCCCAGAGCTACCGCCCTTTTGTGTTTTGTGCTTTTCGTTTCTGTGTTTGTTGGCTGACGAAAGCGAGACCTGAAACGTTCTTTGTTTTGTTTCTTGTTTTAAATTTGAAGCTAGGTATACTATTTTCCCTTTTTTTGGAAACCATTTGTGAAACAGTCCAGTAACCTATTTTTTTCAAGTCAGTATTATTTTTTTGTTTTACATGAAATGCCAAAACAGCTATTTCAACGCCATGCGAGTTAAATTTTATGGTTTATTTATTCAAGTTTTTTCATTAAATGACAGGCTTTAATCAACAGAAAAGAAAAAAAAATGAAATAACAGCCAGTAAAATTGTCATGTTTTTCTCTGATTTCCTGCTCCCACAGACACGACTACTCAGACATCTTTAAATGTCAATATCTCAGTGCATTAATTACTCCAGTTTCAAAGTTTTTTACCAATATCTCCATATGTCAGATGTGCTACCCCTGACTCATTTGTAGTGGTTGCAACACAACTGTCGACGGCATTTTTCACTTTTTACAATCTTCATGTAACACTGTCCACTCGGCCTAATCACAATTCGGTTGATCAAAACCACCGCTTGACTAGACCTTTTTTTCTGAAAAATAGTTAATTCTGTAAATTCTATATGTAAAAGTCATTAATAAATCGTAACACCCACCACTTAATCACACCTCAAGGACGCTTGATCGCAACTTTGGATAATCTCAACAACAATTTCTCTACAATTATACAGAATGTACATTAATATTAATAATAAAAAAACCCGTTTTTCCTGATTGCATTATGTTGTTATTGGTTCTGATCTGTAACCTCCAGTCACTCTTCTTGATTCTTATATACCGTACCTATATTTAATAACAAACTTTTGCCCCTGAACTTGAAGAAGGTCACTTGCCAGGACTTCTAAATTTATTTGATGTGCATTTTTAAAATTAGATTTGTTTACCTCAAACTCCATTATTTTATGTATGCTGTGATTTATTTAAAAACATGATTTTTTTAAACAAAATTTTTAATGTAGAAATTTGTTTATGAATATGTATTCCTTTACAGACAATGGGAGTTGGTAGTGGGTGTGTCCACAAATTGTAAGATGTATGTCATTTTGAGATTTTAAGAAGGAAATATGTGCTTGTACTTTTGCGTAGTTGGTTTATCAAACCAATTGAAAGAATGATGGGAGTATCAACTGAAATATTGCAGTCGTGTTGCTTGCAAGAAGTGGAATGCAAAGTGGTTTTCATGGATTGCTGGGGTAGTTGGGTTTTGAGGTTTGTTTTTATCTCTTTGTTTTTATATATATATATTTTTTTTTACAAAGACACCATCAGTTGGTTGTCAGTCAGAGGGCAGAAATGGCTGTTAAATGATGAGCCTGTACTTGTACGAAGATACAGAGTACACAAACCCATCTTTATATTTGGGGACAGACTGAAGATTTGTCTGTATATAACAAAAAGCTAAGTAGTATTGATTAAAGAACAAGTTGAAAGTTTGTACTCGTGTCGTTATAATAAATTATAAGAGGAATGTCACTGAAAGTGAAAGCGATGTGATAATTGAACTTGACTTTACATTAATTCTAATTTATTCCACACAGGTGACTCTCATGCATAACCGTGAATGTTATGTAGTACATACAAATTTTTCCTCCTATTTATTCATGATTAATTTCCAGCTTTGATCCATGTACAATATTGAAGTCAGCTTTGACTTTGATCAGTGTTCACTCAAAACTTGCAAAATTTATGATCTGGGTTTTTTTGTTTTGTGTGATTGGGTGAGTGTTTTTTATTCCAAGTGTTTTGAATTCCAGTATTCAATTTTACCAAATCGTGATTATCGCAGGGGGTGTAATTGTAATAATATGACTAAAATGGTTTACATTTTGGATCCAATAAAAATGAAATTGCTTTCAAATAAGTTTATGAATGTTGTTTTCTTGTTTTGCTACTTACTACTATCTTCCAATTCAGCACAAGGGGCAATTTGGTTGTGATTGGATTCAATTGGCCTGAGGTGTTAGTTCAACCCATGCAAAATGATAGGGCTTTGTAACTTTTCTTATCCATTCCCTTTTTATTACCACATTTTGCTGTGTAGGGACCAACTCTATGGAACATAGAACTGACAGCGGATCGAAAATTGAAGACATGCAGGTAATCAATACACTGTGTCTAGTGGGTAGAATGTCACTTTTGTCACTCTTTACAATTTTGCAACTGCACTGACATAGGTTAATTATGTGATGGGTTTTTTTTTCACTTACCAAGCATTTACATTTGTCCTTTAACAAAATGCAGGCCTGTTCAAGTCATTAGCCTCAGGCCGCCCACCATGTGTGACTGGCACTCGTATACATTTTCTCAGGGTTGAAATCCAACCACATCCTGATCAAATGATGTTTGTACATAATTCAAGAGCGTCTTTCCAAAGCTGTGTATCTGGCATTTTAATTATTTATGACCCAAACAACTTGGCATTACAAATATGAATTGGTAGAGAGAGAAAGAGAGAGAGAGAGAGAGAGAGAGAGAGAGAGAGAGAGAGAGAGAGAGAGAGAGAGAGAGAGAG